>VZQC01007664.1:396762-407599 GCA_009823505.1 Rhizomys pruinosus | reverse complement strand
CTTCTTCCCAGGATGAAGATGAGAAGAATTTCACTTCACAAATGGCTTGTATGTCCAACAGTTCTAAATCATTGCAACATTTCGACACTTTCTCACATTTTTTTTCATTTTGTATTAGTTACTTTTCTGTTTCTGTGATAAAACTACCAAGAACAAGGGAACTTCTAAAAGGAAAAACGGACCTATATCATTGGAGCGTATGATAGATGGTGTCCGAGGGAAGTTAACGGAGTCCATCATGGTGGGTGAAAAAAGAGGCATGTTGGCTGGGCTGGAGCAAAAAGCTGATGTTCAAATCTTCCAATGGAGCCCAGGAAGCCAAGAGAGAGAACAACTGGAGACTGGCAAGTCTTTTTGAACTCACTAAGCCCTCCCCTAATGGCATACTTCCTCCACCTTGGCTGCATCTTCTAAGATCTCCCAAGACTGTGCCACCAACTGGGGAAATGTGGAAAAATGTCTGAATACTTGCTGAATACTTGAAGCCTATGGGGGCCATTTTCATTCAAACCACCACACATTTGAAAGAATAGCATGAAAAGCTGAATGATCATGACCAATAGTTGGCGTTAGGAATAGAAGTACTATCCAGATATTTCAGTTCTGATCTGTGGAAGTGCTGAATCAGCTTCAGATCCTTTATCTATGACAGATAGTGATAGAGGCTCATGCTCACAGGACACAAATTAAAGCATCCTTCTGCTAACAACATATTAGCTCATCTGCCACATGAAAAAGGTGGAAGCAGTTATACCTGGGTATGCAGCAACATATTAGATCTTTGGGATATAATTTATACATTGGCTAATGGCAAACCAACTGTGTCACCATTAAAACAAATCAAGGAGCAAAGCTATCTTGAATTGAGAAAAACTGCAAGCGGACCATCATGAAAAGATCAATGGATCATAGCTGTCCCCAGTCTATCAAATCTTCTCCATCTCTCTCTCTCAGCTCATCCATCACATCACAACTCCACCTCAGGGGGGTCCGAAGGGAGGATCTCGAGCTCTCCTCTCTCTCGCCTCTCACTCGACTTTGGGTGGGTGTGTGGTCTATAACTCACACATGTACATGGATTCCTGGAGAACAGCCAGAATAAGTAAAATATTCCTTCTTAAATAAATATGCTTCACATTGAGAAGCAAAAAGGAAACTACAATTTCCTTCTAAAAACATAAGCCTTTTTTTGGCACTAGTGGATCTTTGTTTTTTCTTGTTCTGTGAAGACTGTTCTTCACCCTAGCAAAATGCGAAATAAATAATAAACAAATAAATAAATAAAATCTAGTCTTATTCCTGTTAATATAAGTTTACACACAAACACACACAACCCACACACACACACACGTCACACCACGCACACACACCAAAAAAAATAAAAATAAATAAAAACTATATAGCTTGTGAGGATTTCTGGATAAAGGAACCGTTCAGTTTGGTAACCTCTTAATTTGAAATGTAACACATAGGCTCATTTTGTAACAATAGATTTCCTGCTTGTGATACTACTTTAAAGTTTTCATAGCTTTTACAGAGTGAAGACAGACTGGCAGATGTAGGTCACCAGGCCTGATCTTTGAGAGCTATGCCCACTCCTGTTTCCAGCCTTCTCTCTTTGCTTGCTGGTCTGCCATGATGTGAACAGCCCGCCATTTCTGTTATCTCATTGCGTTACATCAACTCTTATTTGAAGCGGCTAATATATTAAATATATATTATAATATATATAAAAAAATATATAAAAAAAAAAAAAAAATATATTATATATATATCTATATCTCTATAATATATTATTCCTCTTCACATAAGGAGAGGAGGTATGAAAATGTGGTATAAAAATGAGGAGCAGACCAACCATAGCTAGTGGCTCCTGCTGCCCCTGATGGGAAAGAGTCCAGCATATAGGCACTGCTTAAGAGAAAATGTAGCATAGAATTACTGAATGACTCAAAGTTCAATCAGGTTACATGTCAACATTTAGTTATGGATATGGCTCTGAATGGTTCTAATCTATATCAATATCCTTTAGATAAACATGCAGTACCCCAAGGATAAAGGGAGGAGGAGAAGTTCTTTGACTGCTGAGATGAAGGATGAGAGGATAAAGAAAGGTAGATCAGGACCATCAGTTAACCCTGGGAATGACACATTCATTTGTATTCCCATCCATTTGGTTTACAGAGCATTGGAGTACATGCATGAAGAACACTGCCATGATGATGATAAATCATCATCACCTCAGGTATTGGGGGACATGTGATACAAGCTTCCTGGATAGCTTCATATCCCATCCTGACACAAAAGAGGAGGAAGGAAGAAACTGGAGAAAAGCTGTCCCGTCTTGAAGTTTCCAGTATAATAGGGAATAACATGGATTGGAACATTAAATGTAAGACTGTGAAGCAAAACAGACCAGGATAAGGTGTCTGTGAGTGATATAAGTGTGGCTGAGGTAGAGGTAGTATAAAGGAAAGTGTATTGAGAAAGTACCTTTCACAAACAGAGGTGTACAGTAAGCCTAGTAAAGATCTGGAGCAAGAATTCCAGTTAGATGACAGAGCACCCACACAGCCCACTTGTCCCACCATCCAGCAGGGGGTTCTTGTATGTTCAATCAAGTTGATCAAATGAATGTCCAGACTATATTGCTGTAGTTTCACCATTCACCACAATCGCAGCCCTTACATCCTACCACGCCCCCTCTTCTGCACATTGTTCCCTAGGGTTAGAAAATGGGACAGGTGGATGAGAAGCAAAATGGTCTACTTTCTCTGGAGTTTTTGTCTTGGACTCTGGTCAATTCTGGCTGTTTCCTTTCATGGGCTGACAGTTTGTCCAGGAATAACCTTTCGATCCTACTAATGAAGCACAAGCAAATAGATATATAGGTATTTTAACAGTACTAATTGTTATGGTAGGTTACTTTGGTATAGACACAGATGTTTGGATGGTATGTTAATCCATGAATTATATTTTTTTTCTGTTAAATATGATAGGGTCTTACTATGGCTTATAACATCTCCTGACCATTACAGGATATAAGCTTGTGGCATCAGCCATGGGTTATTCTTCCAAGGAGAGAGCTAATAGCCAATTAGGTTTGGGATATACAGGCATATGGCTGCCTCTGCTGCACAGTATTTCCAGGCAGGTGTGGTGTAGCTGGTGCTAATGGAGGAGTCTTGCTTGACTCAAGGAGACCCATATATGCTTTATTGGTTTTGTGGCCTTTGGTAACACTCTCTAGTATGCCAGAGACCAACTGTACACATGCATGTGTGGTCTCAATACATCTTTCCCATGTTAAGGTCAGGTCTTGGACAGCAGGGACTTATCGTCTCTCATCTTGAAGGTATCCCAGTTTAGAAGCAAGGAGCCTTTACCTTTTATGGGGGCTTGGATGCACTGGCCAACATCTCCTTGGTAGAATAATCCATTGGTGATGTCAGAACTCCTGTATTAATATATTTTGCTTAAGTGCATAGCTTAAGGAGACTTTAGAATTATATTTGGTTCTGAATAGAGAATAATCCTTTACACAGTTCCTATGTCTATTAGTCAATTAAAGAAGGCAGTTTCATTGGTTTTGTAAGAGATTACCTCTATGATAGTTGTCTCCAATTTACAGTTGGAGAACGACCTCATCATCATCACTCTATGGAGGGGAGGTAAGAAAGTCTCTCATACTAAAATCTTTGCAGCACCTAGAAGGTAAGTTTCGTTAGGACTCACTATAAATAGTTGTTACAAGTATGATCCACAGAGGGGTTTGATGTTTGTAGCAATCTGAGGCTTTTCTTCCTTTCAATGTTCAGACGGGCCAACCTTTCTGTTGGCACTTTCTGGTACATTCTACTCAATGCAAACCTGTATCTTTTCTTTCACAGCCATTAAGTTGGTGACTTTTTGAGTACCTTTTGAACAATAAGAAATCTGTTCCCATATTTATTTTTAAGATTTGATTACAAGGTTGCTGGCTAGGATCAGGAAAACAAAATGATACAAGTGCTGGAGAGGTTGTGGGGAAAGGGAACACTCGTCCTTGCTGGAGGGAATGAAAACTTGTACAGCCCTATGTGAAAGCGGTGTGGAGAACCCTTAGAAGACACCAGAAAGTGAGCCTACCATTTGACCCAGTCATACCACTCCTGGGTATATACTCACAAGAATCACCTTACTACTGCAGAGATACTGCACAGCTATGTGTTTATTGCAGCTCTGTTCAACAATAGCAAAAAGGGTGGAACCATCCCATGTGCCCCTCAACTGATGAGTGGATAGAGAATTGTGGTACATGTGTACAATGGAGTTCTAAGGCCGGAAAAATGTACAACACATCATAACTTTGCAGGTAAATGGATGGAGCTAAAAACATATGAATAAAGTGAAGTGTAACCCATGCCCAGAAAAACAAAGACAAATGGTGTTCCTCATATGTGGATGCTAGTGCCAAACCCGTATAAATATTTCTCATGGAGAGGGATGAATATAAAAGAACAACAACAGAAAACTGCATCAAAAAACGAGTGAATGGTAAATTGGGAAGGGTAGGAGGGACGGAAGAGGGACACAAGGGGTGTATATTAATTAATGCATTTTAATTCAACAGGTATCCAGTTTCCCCAGACACTGTCTACGGTTCATCTGTATTTTTAGGACTTAGTAAAAGTAAATATGTGTGTATATTAAACAACATTTTTAAAGGTCTCTGATAATCGTAATGCATTTGATTAATTGGTGATATAAATTCTGTTGTCCACATTTGTTTTACATAAATCTGTACAACAATAACTTTGGGATTGGCACATACAAATGTCTCTATAATGTTTCTGTTGTACAGTATCAAATGTAACACTTTCTTTACCTTTAGAATAATTTAAAAAATTAAAAAAAAGTTTGCTTCCCAAGTTAACCACATACCCCCACCCAAAACAGCATGGGTGATTTGGATAAAATCTGTGCTTGATTCCACCCTATAGGTATGTATAATACTACTGCCTTCTGGAGATTCATGGGCTAAAAAACAAAAGCCTAAAAAAATGGGGGCATACAGATAGATATGAAACGTTTTTGTCATAACCTGCCTTTCATAGAGGCTGCTGGTGCATGCCAGAGCACCTAAGGCACATGGTGACAGTTGGTGGGCCAGGCATGTTAGCCAGGAGAATCTTGGGAGTTGAGGTTCGGATTGCTAGCTTGCATTGCATAGAAGCTGCTGGTGCACATCAGAGCAGCTGAGACAAGAGGATGTTTGGAGCTGAGGTTCTGGAATCTCTAGCCTGCTCTGCATAGGTGCTGCTGGCTTACACCAGAGTAGCTGAGGCACAGGAAATGGGCTGGCTATACAGTGTGTAAGCCAGGAAGATCTTGGGAGTTGAGTTTATATTCCCTAGCTGAGGTGCAGGGAATGGCACAGTGGGCCAGCATGTCAGCCAGGAGGATCTTTGGGAGTTTGTGTCGAATTCCCTAGCCTTCACTGCATAGAACTGGCTGCTGTAAGCCGGAGTAGGGGCATTGCTGGTGGGGCAGTCACAGAGGCCTAAGTGGAACAACTAGGGAATGTGGGACAACTATGAAAAGATCAAACCTCACACAGTCTATGGATAGGAAGGAAGAAATGAATCCAAAGATAAAGGTATTGATCAGGTCATCAACGAGATGGAAATTCTCTAAACTGAAAAAGCAAATCCATACAAAGCAGAAGCAGTAGAACAAAGCGACCAAATAGACTAGACTAGAAAAGAACCCCCTTGCCATATCAGTAGTTAAAACATAGATTGCCCCCATACAAAGAACAAAATTCTGAAAGCCACAAGAGGAAACCAAATTTACTATGAGGGGAACCTATCAAAATCACAAGCTGCCCTCTCAGTGCAAACGATACTTTTCAGTGCAACTATGAAAGCAAGAGGAACATTACCCAAAGTATTCCTGAGTGCTGAAGGCTATAAATGTCGAGACAGCGGTTAAGTATACCGCAAATGTAGTTTTCGATAGTTGAGTTAGGAGGAATGAGAAAAATCTTGCCATGGACATAAACAAGATGAAAGAATACATGTCCGGGAAAAACAAACTTTCAAGAATACTTGAAGCAATTCAAGGAGGCCAAGGAGAGGACGCAACTAGACCGTCAGGTAACTTGACAGAGAAAATAATAAAAGGCAGAACTGTGGAAGAGATAAACTACAAACCAAACACAAATGTATGAATAGGTGAAAGAGAAGCACCACACACCTCTCAGTTAGTATAACCTTAAATATTAATGGACAAAACTCACCAATCAAAGGCATAGGACTGGTGAAATGGTAAGAAACATAACCACTAAGTTCTTACAAGAAACACCATCTCAGTCCTTCGTGGTTAAAAAAAAAAGGAAAGTGAGGGAAGGAAGAAAACGTTAAATTTAAAGGGATTTAAAAATATCCAAGCAAATGGTACAAAAAATGCAGGTAATGCGATTTTAATATCAGACAAAATAAAATTTCAAAGTAGAAGCAATTAAAAGAGGAAAACAACATTTGAACCAGTCGGCCAAGAAGGGTGAACCCCCTTTCCATACACAAGAAAAACCATCCTTAAATCCAATTGAAAATTGAAACATAGACCATGAGCGGACTTCACAGGACCTTCACACTCAATCATGAAATATATATTCAACATATTTTCACAATCATGAATATGAAAATGCAAAAACCAAACTCTGGTGTCGACTGAGGCGCTTCATAAAATACAAACTCTAAACAAAAGTGCCGCACCTCAAGGTAAAAGATTAGACCCCTAACCCTAAGCAACGGAAAAGTTAAAAAAAAAACACGCGTAGGCGCACAAACATCGATAGTATTAGTTTCATTTACGAAATACCAAAACCTGCAATAAATCAATAATACCAAACCTTTCAATAAAATAAACCATTTCTTATTCATAATATACCCCAAAATAAAAACCCCACTTTCAATACCATAAACCCAATACCACCAATAACCCAATACCCCCCCAACGTGAGTCCTGTGACGAACCGAAACCAAACCAGACAAAGAAAAAAACAGAGATATACAATCCTGGACCTGAACAATACAAGACAACAAATGGACCTCAAAGAAATCTTTCCGAATATGCCACCAATGCCACACCAGAATTGCCGAAGGCCCCAACAAACCGACACCAGGCCATATCTTCCGAATATTGCCACCCCAAAACACACACACACATACATATAGACACAGACACACACACCCAACCACACACACCCCACACACAAAGATAAATGTATGGCCCCACACCCAAATAATGCCCACCGCAAGATACCAGTGAATATACCTTTCTACTGTCAGCACCAAACTCCCCCGCACAGAACATTCCCTCTTCCTTTCTTCGCTCCATCCTCTCTCCAAAATTTTCCACATACTAGTGACAACAGAAAAAAACAGAAACAAAAAAACAAAAATATAAAAAAATTGAAAATCAATTTCTCCATGCATTCTATCCACACAAACAAATATCTTTGCAATAAAGCTCAATCAACACCAGGATAGAGACACTGCACGTACACATGAACAACAATGGAGACTAAAAAAAAAAAAAAAAAAAAAAGGAGACTACAACACACTCCTGAAAATGATGGTGGCAAGGGAAAAATGAAGAAATAATGCATTCGTGTGAAAAAACGACGACAGTACAACACAACAACACACAAAACACTAGATCCACAACAAAACCTATTGGCATACTTTAGAAGCAGTCTGTGCTGGATAGCTTTTTAGTGTTCAACTGACACACACCTGGGTTGAGGGAGCCCTCATTGGGGAATTGGCTTCCATTGTGATAGCTTGTGGCCGTACTTGTGGGGAGTGATTTGTCCCTTAATGGTAGCAGTGTGGGAGGGCCCATTCCACAATGAGAGCCGGAACCTGGGCAGGTTCGTTGTGTACTGTATAAGAAGGCAGGGTGGGCAAGAGGCCAGGGAGCAAAGCCAGTGGACGCATTCCTCCATTGGCCGGTGCTTCCAGTTCGCTCCAGGTTTCTGCCCGAGTTCCCTCCTGCCTGTGCTCCCTGAGTGATGAACTGTGAACCAGGAGATCGTAATTGAAAAACCCGTTCCTCCCAAAGTGGGGGCGGCCAGAGTGTTTTTCCCAGGCGAGTGGAAGACAAACCTAGGCACAGTCCTAAGAAGGAAGGTTAAGCCCTGGGGTACCTACATAGATAAAGCAGCCAAGACCAAAAATAAAGGAGCTAACTCTGCAGCTAAACACACGTTGAATACAACAAAATGACACCCTAAATGCTAGGGAGAAATAAAAACCAGAGCAGAAACAATGAAAGTAGCATACAAAGCAACACATACAAAGTACACTCAATACATCCAAAATTGGGTTCGTTTGAGCAGAAATAAAAAGATAGCAGAGACTCCTGCAGCCCAGGCTAACCAAAATAAAGAAGAGCAACTCAAAGTCAATAGAATTTGAGATAATGGGGAAATATCACAAACACACCCACCATGAAAGTTCTCAGACCAAGCTGCTAGGGAGTACTTCAAAAACACACCACACCTCGTGACACTTGACCACGCGGGGTAAAAGAAAGTAATTCAAGAGTCTACAGCTACTAAAGCACAGACCCGAATAACATGAAAATGAAATGAAAATGTAATAGTGAGACACGTCCCGCTCTAAACCAAACCAAAACCAACAAACAAACCAAAACAAACACAACAAAACACACCACACACAAAAAATAACCGCGTGCCCAGACCAGCTTACCATACAGCAAACAGTTCGATAGAAACATTTACAGAGGTCAACAACCTTATCTACTCAAAATGTTCAAAGGACGACAAACGAGAAGAAATCTCAACAGATTTCTTCTATGAGCAGCCTCATCACTAATACCAACACCAGGCAAGGATTGCCAATCTAAAACGAAGAACTACGAGACCCATCTCTTAATGAACTTCAGATGCAAAAAACCTCACCATAAATACTTGCAAATCCGATACAAACCACATCAAAAGATCATCCACCATGTCAAGTTGGATTCATACCAGAAATGAGAGGGAGTGGTTCAAAACTCATGAAAAGTAAGTAATATCATATAAAACACATAAATCGGACTAAAGGACAAAAACCCACCCAAGTTCCATCTCATCATTGGTTGCACACAAGCTTCAGCAAAATCCAGCATCCCTTCATGATTAACCAGTTACTAGCGAGGGAATTGGACTGGAAGGATCATCCCTCGCCCTCAAAATAAAACAAAGCCATATATACAACTCAAAACCCTCGCCAACATCATCCAAATGGAGAAAAGTTAGAAAGATTCCCCATAAGTGAGGAACTTTGGCAAGGCTGCCCCTTGTTGTCCCTCCTCTTGAATAGAGTGCTTGAAAACACTGGCTATGGCAGTCAAGGCAAAACATGGGTAATTAAAGGAGTTACTTAAGTGGAAAAGAGGAAAGTCAAACTATCACCTTTTGCAGACGATATGATAGTTTACCTAAGGGACACGTAAAAACTACCTCCGAGCCAGAAATACTCCTAGAATCAATGTAAGATGTTTGGTATAGTGGTGGGATCAAAATTAACCTTAGAAAAATCAGTACTTTCTTACACCAACTCAAAAGCAACTACGAAGGAATACATAGGAGACCTTCAGGATTCACAATAGCCTCAAAGCAATCTAAATATGAGGAAACAAACAACTAACCAAGACAGCAAAGATCTCTCCAACAAAATGCCAAACTCCTGAAGAAGTAGAATTGAAGAAGACATCAAGAAGATGGAAGACCTCCTATGCTCATGGCTTGAAAAACTAATATAGTAAAAATTTCCATGTCTATACACAAAATTAATAAATAGAGTCAATGCAAATTCCAAATAAAATCCCAAGGACAGTCTTTCACAGGCTCAGAAAAATATTCTTTTTTTTTTTTTGTTTTCCTTTTTTTATTTTATACAGGGATTCCTACAATAATAATGACACAGCTTTTGCAAGATAACACTGATGTAATCCGGTCCTGTCATACATATTAGTAATTGGTGCATTGTTTGAAGTATCTATGTCCAAAGTTCTGAACAACCCAAGGTCCATCAGTCAGTTGGAGAAGCTTGTATACCACAACATGTTGATCAACAGGGGTTTACAGGCTATATTCCTGTATTCTCAATGATTCACCGTCTGGGTTCTCTCCACAGCTCCTTACAATCTACCATGCGCCTTCTCTTTGTCATTGGTTTGTTCCCTGCTCTGGCCTTTCATATCCCCTTTTCTTTTGTCTCTGGAAAGGCGCACAAGTGGGTGAGAAAAAAATAGTCTACTTTCTTCAGAGTTGTCATTTTGGACTCCAAGTCTGTTCAGGTTGTTTTGCTCATGGTTGACAGCTTTTCCAGTGATACCCTATTATTGTCATACTAACAAAGCACAAGTACAGATGTACAGAGCATGTAAGCAGTACCATATTATTAATGTCAGCTAAGCTGTGGCATAGACAAGATTATGGATGGTATGACTAATCCGCAAAATGTGGGTTTCTCTATAAAGGGTGACAAGTTCTTTCGTGGCTAAACAATCTCCTAACCCTAGAGGACATAAGCTTGTGGGCATCCGCTGTGAGTTATTCCCTCCAAGAGAGAGCTAATAGCCAAGATGATGTGGGTATATGATATATATATATATATATATATATATAGATATATATATCGATTATACACTTGCCTGCCATTGTTGCACAATATCTCCAGGCCGTTGAGGGGGTAGCTGATATTTTCGGAGGAGACTTTGCTTGTCTCAGGGAGAACAATTTTTGCTGTATTGCGTTAGTGGCCGTTGGTAATGCTCTCTG
>VZQC01007664.1:380367-393743 GCA_009823505.1 Rhizomys pruinosus | reverse complement strand
GTCTCGGATTCCCCTGGAACTGGAGTTCTCCTGGAATTGGAGTTTCAGACGGTTCTCGGCCGCCATGTGGGTGCTGGGGATCGAACCCGGGTCCTCTGTAAGAGCGGTCGGCGCTCTTAACCGCTAGGCCATCTCTCCAGCCCCCAGATCTCTTGTCTATGTCCTCAAACTAACAATTAAAAGTGGTGACAGTGGGCTGAAGCCATAACTCAGTGAAAAAGTATTCAGCTACCACGTCTTTGTCATGGCATTGCAAACCAGTCCAAACTTACCACTGGTTATAAGTGAATTCAAATGTCTTAAGAGTCTGCCATGCCAGGCGTGGTGGTGCAACCCTTTAATCCTAGCACTCGGGAGGCAGAGGCAGGAGGATCTTTGTGAGTTCAAGGCCAGCCTGGTCTACAGAGCAAGTTCCAGGACAGCTGAGGCTGCAGGGAGACCCTGTCTCGAAAAGACAAAATAGAAGTCAGCTTCTCTCCTTACCAGGCAGGAAGGAGAACACCAGGTTAGGACTTTTAGGTCTCACTTTCCCATGATTCCTCCATATCTCAGGAAACCCTTGAATATAGTGGAGTAAACTAACCAGTATGTGTGCTGTGTTCAGATGTACCTGCCATTCCTGACCAAAGAGAGAACTCCTCTCTGCACATTTTGATTTTGTATTTTGAGGAAATCCACGAAACAATACATACCATGCAATGTTCTCCCAATGAGCTACAGCCCAGTCTGATTCCTCCCTGCCATGTTCAACACCAAAAGTCACTGCTCAGTTCACTTTTGTTTTCCCTGGCTCTAAGTCAGTCACATTTCCCAAGAGCCTTAGTTTAATTGAAGTCAATTCCCCCAGAAGGAACTAAAATTTCCACAACTCGCCAATTGTACTTGGGTTAAGGTGACTGACTCTGGGTTGCTCACCCTTGGAGACCCCACTCTGTACTTGTACTTTGGGTCAAAACGGTCTTCTTATAGTGTTCCTGGTGGGGTGTTGTTCCTACACTTAGCCATTGCATGGGTAAGGTTATGTCTGGCTTATCTTAGAATCCCACTTCCAACACCAGACATTGTAAAGAGTAGGTGCTCAGTGAAGGTTTGGGGCAGAGTCAGAGGTTCTTCTACTTTCACTTGGACTTTCATTAGATACTGATAATGAGAGACTAAAGATCACAAAGCAACAAAAATTAACCGTTTTATTCTATTGTTCATGTTAATGCCAAGGTTAAAGATCATAAGGCAATAAAAATTAAGTTTTATTCTATCATTCATGTTAATGGCAAGGTATTTCACATTGCCAAGGAAATGCCAATTGATTTTTTAACAATAAGTAATAAGTAGTGAATACAAGCATCCTTCAGGTAAAACCAATTTGCAAGCAGCTATGTCCAAACCCACACAGCCCAAGGCTCCCTCCCTCCAGGTGGAGGGGCTTGTATGTACAATCATGTTGGTCAAATAAGAGTCCAGTCTTTATTTCTGTAGTTTCAACATTCACGCCAATCACAGCCCTTACATTCTACCATGCCCCCTCTTCTGCAGATTGTTCCCTAGGCTAAGAAAAGGGTCACAAGTGGGCGAGAAGCAAAACAGTCTACTTTCTCTGGAGATGTCGTTTTGGACTCTGATCAGTTCAGGCTGTTTCCTTTCATGGGTTGACCGTTTATCCAGGAATAACCTTTCAATCCTACTAATGAAGCACAAGCAATTAGATATACATGCATTGAAACAGTACTAATTATTATGGTAAAGTTATGTTGGTATAGTCACAGATGTTTGGGTGGTATGCTAATCCATGAACTATAGAAAAGCCATCTTAATTTCTTAAACAAAACAGTAGCACTCTCTTAACATGAATAAACAGTAACAATTACTTACATAGCTTACAATTTTCAACTTAATGAACCTTCTAGTAAAAGAAGAAACATTTTAGAATATAATGAAGATATATTTTTAGTCACTCAAACAACAGAAAAAATAGAATGACTCACAGTGTACTAGCATGACATACTATTATTTATATCACACACTGCCTTATGTTAGCTGAAAAACACTAGCAAACTTGAACTTGCACTGGTCTAAGAAATAACAATACCTGTTGTGCAATTCTCTCCTATGTCCTTGCTTCTAAATCTCTCAAAGCCTCTGCATACCTATCAGGGTAGGATCTGGGATCACTCCCAGTTATCCCAGCCAAAAATTCCAAGATTTTCATCTTGGTCGATTCAGCATGGGATCTTCATCCCCACAGGAACTCATGGCGAGGAGGATCACTGTCAGGCACCTGCCTGTATTCCAGGTACCCTTCCTGCACAAAATCCTCAAAGAAGAGTTTCTTGAGCTCCCCAAATATTAAATGATTCATCCCAGCATACATCCCTACCTTATTCAACACATCCCAGATCGTCTCTTCACTGATACAGTTGCCCTCCATGAAGATAATACACAAAACCATTATTATGAGACCTGTGTTAGGTATGACCTGGGCACCATGCATCATCCCATCATAGGTGATCCCCAAGGAAGTGATAAGGATCAATTCCTTGGGGATCACCTATGGATTTGGGGGTTCAATTCCAGCACATCAATGCCAAAGGCCACCTTCATGCACTTGTGAAGCCTCACCAAAGATCACAGGGTAATGTTCCTCATAATCTCTGAAGAACTTATTCAGCATTTCTGCCTTGGTAGTGAGCTCCTTCCTTTGATACTTGAGGAGGAAGAATTGTACCAAATCATCTACCTTTGGTTGTACTGCGTCACACAGTGGGGGCACAGGATCTTCATGTTCCTCTACTTCATTATGAGAAACCTCATCAGATGGTCTACCTGAATTGGAGCCTATGCCTATAGGTGGAGAAGAGGCTCTCAGAGAACGCTGGGCAAAACCTCCTCTTCCTCCATCAGACACCTCCCTCGATATGTTGGCAATTGCTTCTGCCTCCTCAACCATGGGGGCCTGAGCACTCCTTAGGCCCCTCACCCCACTTTGGGCCTGAGTGGCATCCTGGAGATTTCTGTGCTGGCTGTCTTGAGTATGATGCATTGTGACTTTCCTTGGGAAATGCCGGCAGGAAGGAAAGTGTGTAGTTCACCAGAAAGAGGATTCACGGACCTAGGAGGGAGAAAGGGAGAGGATGAATGGATTCTCTGATAGTTGTTCCTATGGAAGTTCTTAAAAAATGTCTGTTAGAGAATACTGCTTGTATGGTAATGCAGAGCCAAAGAACTCCTGGCATGCATTCCTCAGGAGAACCTGAAAGAGGGAAGGATGCAAATCCTCAGTGTGCACCTCTATTCTTGCCTGAGGCAAAGTCTCAACTTTCTGGGTCTCCTGAGCTGGAACAAAAGGCAGCGAGGGGGATCTCACATCTCCTTATACCTCTTCAGTGACAACTCCATGAAGTCGCCCAGTTCAATGAGGTTTATTTTTCTTAGAACAGGAAATCTGCCTGATCCCCACCTTGATAAACAGCAAGAAGTAGAATATTCCTTGTGAGCACTGTGCCAGTCTTACACCAGACAAGGCCTATTTCATAACACAGAGGAAATTAATTGCTGGGGGGAGGCAATCCACTCAGAGTCCCTAGGGATTTCTGTAACAGACTGACAAGAAGGCAGGTAAGGGCTGAATCCCATGTGTTTTTCTGATAGAATCCCTCAGTCCTCTCCTTGAGTCCTGACAAGCCTCGGATCCTCCTTCTGATGACCCGAGTCAAGTAGATCTTTCAGTTCCCTAAGACAAGTCACTTCAAAGCAAGACAGCAAACTCAGAATAACGGCCCTGCCTGGGACTGTGAGGGATTATAGGGGTTAACGGAAGGCTCTTGTGGGGAACCTATCTGTGCTTTGGACTAATGTTTCTTTCAATCATCCCTTGTGGTCCTTACCTGAACTCTTGACAAATCCTGGGACCCATGTTCTTAACTAAGGTCACCGACTCTGGTCAAGTTCTGCACCTCTTTGACATCCTGAGATTCAGAATTGAGACGGTCCCACATCCCTTCACTCCACGGTGGGATCTCCAGTGATGCTTCCATGACTTGGGCTCAACTCCGCTGAGGTGTCTGTTTTCTGTGTCCACTTGACATTAATATCTCTTACCTGTCTGTCCTTCTGGAAATATCTTCTTTACATCAGATCTCAGCATTGAAAACACTCCTACCATCCTGCATAAACTAGTTCAGTTAAGCATGTTACTTACTGCCTGTAAGGGCTGACTGCCTCCCTGGGCTATATCCTGCAGTCCAGGAGAGCTCCATATATCCAATCCTATTCCTCATATCTGTCTCTCCCTTCTGACTTGGCATCAATCCTAAGACCAAGTTCATCACCTGCCTAAGAATTCCCACTCCATGTCATGAAGCAGAAAAGAAGCCAGCTGCAGCAGCTGCCCCACTAAGGCTCTCTAGGCAGCAGAAATGGTTAAGCCAGGATCTATGACGTTCCTTTGGAAGGGACCGTTGCGTTGGGCCTCAGTTCTTACCACGGCTGTTCACCTGGATTGCTGGCAGATACCAATCATTTCCCTGTGTAAATGGATTTGGCTCGCTCTGCTGCTCTGGTGGTACACAGTCCACAGGCTCGCCTTCCTGAGAGAAGAGGTAAAAGTGAAGAGGGAGAACATCTGGATACCCCTAAGTGGACCTTCTCAAGATACATAGAAAGAACAGAGGTCTTATTTGTCTGGGACACTAAGGAAGTATTCTTATTTCCTCCTCACAAAGCCCCAACTTTTAGGCCAAGGCCACCATTCCCATAATACCCACCTATTACACTGTGGTGGTTTGAATGTGTGTCCCCCATAGGCTTTAAGTATTCTTTTTCTCTCCAGTTGGTGGCACTGTTCTTGGAGGTCTTAGATGTGGCTGTGCTGGAGGAAGTATGTCACTGGGGGCAGGCTTAGTGAGTTTAACAAGCCTTGCAGTCTCCAGGCACTCTCTCTGCTTCCTGTGCTCATTGCGAGATGTGACTCTTGGCTTGCTGCTCCAGCCCTGGCCAACATGCTTCCCACCACAATGGACTCTAATTCCCTAGAAATGTCAGTCATAAGCTCAAATAAACTCTTCCTTTTATAAGTTCCCTTGGTCATGGTGGATTTATAACAGCAAAAGAAAACTGACTAATACATACACTAACTAGGAAATCAGAGGTGGAGCCTTTGTTCCACCATGTTCCCCAGACTCAGCCTGTGCTGTCAGCAGGGTCAGCTTTGTCATGTCTTATATCAGAGGTCTCTTTGTTCCTCCTTCAGGACCCTGGAACCTTACCCCTCCAGATCTGAGGACTCACTTCTCAGTACAAGGCCCACTCCTCTATAACACACCTCAGGATGAAGCAAATGGGTCTTATAACTGGTCACTACACAGGACCTCCCAGGGATTACTAGAAGACCACAGTCTCCATGGCATCATCTACACCAGATTTTCATTTAGTACAAGTGTGTCCCACTTGGTGAGGCTGTGTTAATTGGAAACCCTCTTTATAGAAAGTGTCACTTCAGCACATCTTCAGCTCTAACCTTGACACTCAAATTAGTATAGCTATCTCCCCTCCAGGGATCTCATAAAATGGCTGGGTTTAAGTCTCCAGATGTGGACTTGGAAGTATTTGGAGGGGATTATTCCTGCAAGTCATCACCAAGGCATCCTCCAGCCTCCTGAGAATCCAGGAAATGGGTTTAACTTCTCCAAGTTCCAAAATAAGTCAGCTTGGGTTCTGTTAAAGTTCTTCCAAGGGATCTAGTTTACCTGGATTATCAGGCTTGTGTATCTGAACTTCCACAACCCACTCCCAGTTCTCAGCTTGATGCAGAAATACACCCGATTCCCTCCTCTCTGGGAACCCCTGAAATGCCTCTTATGTAGAATCCCCAAGAAAGGGAGAAATAGGGGTTTATTTCTCCAAGTGGATCCATGCTTGGCTATTATTTGATAACTTTCTAGATGGATCAGGGCTTCAGCACTCCATGTGCAGGTCCCACATACACCCTGAAAACAAAGACTCTTTCTGGGTTAGGGAGCCCTCAGACAATTTCTTCTCTGTATTGTCTGTAGTAACAGAGGGGACAAAGGACTCATTCCTATATCCAGCCAGAGATTGGTACACTGGACACCACACATGTAATATTTTTGGTCTCATTTTTTAGAGTGGGGCTTCTTCAATCCAATCTTGCTATGACTTTCACCCTGGACATGACATAGGCCTCTTTCAGCAAACCTCTGAAAATGGCTTCTGGGTATGATCCCAATGGATGGTTGGAGCAAGTGTACTTAGCCTTACAGGTGTACCCTACTTGTCACTAAACTTATCAAAGAGGTAAACTGCATTATTTGGGTCCCTTGATCAAGGAATGAGTCTTTGTGGTCCAACCTATGTGCTCACCTCTACTCGGAAATCACAATGTAGCTGTCTCACCACCAAGAACCTCACAAAATGTCTCTGAGCTCCCCTGGACAAGTCCCTCGAAGTGGAAGGTGAAGTGTGGGGTAGGGTCCCATTTCCACAGTATCCTCTATTCTCCAGGGATTTTACAAAATGGTTCTTAGTCCCCCAAATCCCCAGATGAGGATGAGGAAGCTTGGGGAGAGGCTTATTCCCACAAGTCAGCCATGGTTTGTTTCACTGCCTCAAAAGGATACAGTGTGGGTTGATTTTTCCACCCTGTCGATCTGGGGTAGTACTTCCATGATCCACTTCCATCCTCATTGAATTAACAGACACCTGTCACCCTTCTTCCTGGGAACCTCAAAAACGCTCCTGTGTGCATAGTCCCTAGAAAATGAAGGGAAGGGCCTCGTTCCAACAAGGGGACACCCACCGCACTAGCAGAACTAAATTACCTGGGGTCCTTTTACTGGAAGCAGAGATTCCGCAGTCTAGCCTCAAGTCCTACTTTCTGTCTGCAAAGTACAAACCCCTCTTTCCCTCCAAGAATATCTGAAAATGGCTCCTTCCTATACAGGGCCCCTAGGCATGGTGGGCTATGGGGCTCAATCTTAAAAGTAGGCCACCTCACTTAGTGTTAGGTTGACTACAAGGATGAGGATCTATTATTTGGGACTACCTGTCCCCAAAAGGGACTTTATAGTCCACCGTAAGGTCTTACCTCCACTTGGAAAAGGCAGTGCGTCTGTCTCCACTCAAGAAACCTTATAAAGTCGCTCTGAGTCCCAAACGATTCTGGATCTGTTTGTTTAGATGTGGATGGGTTGTCATTCCTGAAAATCAGCACAAAGCCATCCTGTAACATCCATAAAGCTTAAAAATGGCACTAATTCCTCAAGTCCTAGGATGCAGGTGTAAAACTGGGGGAGGGTTCAGTCTCTCAAAAGGACCTTCGAAAGGACACTGTTGCGAGCCTATCTGGGGTGGGGATTCTGTGGTTTACTCTCAGGTTTCACCTTGACTAACAAAGAAATCTTGCTCCTTCTCTGTTGAAACCTCTGAAATATCTCCTATGGCCAAAGCTTCTGGACAGGGAACTGGAGGGGATCATTGTTTCTATGCAAGCCACTGCACATCACTCATCATATTGGTTATATTATCTGGCATCTCTCTACCAGGAGTGCTGCTTCTACACTTGGCTCTCGGGTCTAAATTTCTCTTTGAAAGCCACACACCCCTCTTGCCTTCCATAAATGTGGGAAAATGGCTCCTATTCAGGGTTCCCAGGAATAGAGGCATACAGGATTCAATTCTGCATATGATCTGAATTCAGTGCTATATTAAGCATCGGGCCAAAACAACATTATTCCAGGACTCTCTATCTAGAAATGAGACTTAGCAGTCGACTTTAAGCTCTCACCTCTATTCTGAAGGTCCGGTGCATGGCCATCTCCATTCTGGGTATATCACCAAATGACTGAGCCCTCACGTCCCTGGATACAGATAGGAAAGTGTGTGGGAGAGATTCATTCCCACAAGTCAGTCCTGGTTTGGTTTGTCAGCCTCAAAAGGAAACACTGTAGCGTGTTTATCCATTATACTACCATTGCCTCCTCATTTCCAGAGAGAACTCCAGGCCCTCTAAAGACAGGGACTCAAGGGCAAGGACAGAAGCCAGTATCTGAAATCCTGGATGTAGGTTCCTATCCTGCCTTTGCCTGCTACTGGCAGTGTTGCTTGTAGCAAGCTTTCAGTTTTACGAGACTCCATTTTTTTTTTATTTCGGTATGTGTATGAATGTACTGTCTGCATGCAGCTGTGTGCACCCGTGTCGTGCAATGCCACGGAGGTCAGAAGAGGGTCTCAGATTCCCCTGGAACTGGAGTTCTCCTGGAACTGGAGTTTCAGACGGTTCTCGGCCGCCATGTGGGTGCTGGGGATCGAACCCGGGTCCTCTGTAAGAGCGGTCGGTGCTCTTAACCGCTAGGCCATCTCTCCAGCCCCACGAGACTCCATTTTTAAGCTCAATACACTGGTGTTCTCAAGGCTGGTAGAAATACATAGTGAGTCCATAGAAGCACCCCAACAAAGTGGCCATTCGCCCAGGCTCTGGCCTATGGTGAAGTGGAGCCCAAGACAGGTCCTCTGACCTTCTAGGGCATTGTCTTCACAGTTACCTATGGGCCTGTGGAACCTGAAGAGTATCCAGATAACTGTAGGGCTGTGGGGATCTGTGGGGAGGAGTATCTCTGAGAGAAACTGTCTCAGATTCTGCAAATGGAGGGAAGGGACATGAAAGGATGGATATACCTCTTTCTCTTAGAACCACATTCACATGCAATGAGCTATGGACCTACATGATGAATCTCAACCTTGGCCCAGACACAGTGCTAGCTAGGGCCATGTAGTGCATGTGTAAACTCACATCATTCCTGCAGCAGCAGGAACTACTCCACTGCACAGCCAGAGGCAAATGGGGGGATCTTGAATAAAACTGTCTTGTCCCCTCACCATCAGGGACTTGCAGCTTTTCATTCTGCATCCCTGATGTCTTTATCCTTATTGCCATTAGAGACAGATAAAAGATTCTCAGAGGCTGACTGACCAACTGAGCCAATCAATGAATTCTCATCAGAGAAAAAACTTAGTCTTCACCTGAACCAATGCTCACAGTGAAACTTGTGGGAACCCTGCCTCCTAGGATACAGAGCAGCCCACAGTTCTTCATGAAGTTGGGTTCATCCCATTTCCTGGTCCTCTCGGCCACCACCTCACTGTATTATTCACTTTTCTGTTGCTGTGATAAAGCACCATGACCAAGGAACTTATAAAAGGAAGAGTTTATTTGAGCTTACGATTGGCAGTTCCAGGGAACTAGAGTCCATTGTGGCGGGAGGCGTGGCGGCTGGAGAGGCATGGTGGCTGGAGCAGCAAGCCAAGGGTCACATCTCGCAAACAGCACAGGAAGCAGAAAAAGAGCAACTGTAGACGATGACGAGGCTTGTTAAAACTCACTAAGCCTGCCCCCCAACAATGCATTTCCTCAGCACGGCCACACCTTCTAAGACCTCCAAAAACAGCACCACCAACTGGAGACAAACGTCTGAATACCTAGAGCCTATAGGGGACACACATTCAAACCACCACATTCCACTCCCTGGCCCCCATAGGCTCCTGACCATATAAAATGCAAATTGCATTTAGTCCAACCTTAAAAGTCCCCAGTCTTTACCAGTCTCAATGCCATTCAAAAGTCCACAGTCCAAGATCTCTTCTGAGACTCAGGCCAATCTCTTAACAGTAAGCTCCTATAAAATCAAAAGGCAAATTACATACTCCCAACATACAGTGGAACCGAATACACATTCCCATTCCAAAAGGAAGGAATAGAGGCATAGTGAGGAAATACTTGACCAAAACAAGACCGAAAACCAGCAGGGCAAATGCCAAGTCCAGTAGCTCCACATGCAACTTCTGGGACATTACTTCCAAAGGGCTTAGACGGCTCAGCTCTTCCAGCTTTGCTTGCAACACACATCTCTTTCTTAGGCCTATACCACTCCCTGTATGCAGCTCTCCTTGGCAAATATCTCACAGGTCTGGCATCTCGAATGTCTTCTTGGGGTGCATCTTTGTTCACAGTCTAGCCCAGATCCAACATGTTGCTGAGAGCAGGGGAAGCTTCAGCATGTTTGGTATCAGAGGTCTCCTTGCTGTTTCCTTCAGGCTTTGGTACCTTACCCCTCCACATCTGGGGACTCACTTCCAAGAACAAGGACTACTCCTCCCTAGCAACCCTCAGGATGAAGCACATGTGCATTGCATCTGGTTATTCTGCTTTTAGGGTTAGTGGAAGAGCAGAGATCATCAAATGTTCTGGAGAGAAATGTTCATTCCTATAATTGGGTCCCACTTGATACCAAGCTGCATTAATTTGGAACTGTCTCTGAAGAGTGACTGTGCAGTCTATCATCAGAAAGGGGCATGACAATCTCCCCTCCAGAAACCTCACAAAATCATTTATTTGCCCATGTCCCCCATATGGTTGTGGAAAGGTGGGCAACATCTTACTCCTGCTAGTGAACATTAAGACATCCTCTAAGCAGGAGGAACTACAAAATATGGCTCTAAACCAAAGTCCTGAGATTTATATGCTGGAGCTTGCCAAGTGGCTCATTCTACCAAGTCAGCCTCAGTTACTTCAGGATCCTCAAAAGTATATGATGTAGCTCGGTTGCTTTTGCTTGTCTATCTGGGGTGTGGCTTCTTAACCAGCTTCTAGCTCTCTATTTGATTCATAAATGCTCCTGCCACCCTACACTCTGGAACCTCTGAAATGGTGCCTTATGTACAAGTTTCCCTAGAGGGAGAGGAAAGGATTCATTCCTCCACATGTGTTCCAGTTGAGGTACCATTTGGGTACCCTCAAGACAGACTGGGACTTCTGCAGTCCACTCTCAGGTCCTACAAGCACCCTGAAAGTGAAAGCACCATCTGGGATATCAGGATCTCCTAAAACTAGCTTATATGCATTTCTCCTAATGATTGATGGGGCAAGGGCCTCATAATGGGTCCCTGTTTGGTGCCTGATGACCACAGGCATACACCATCAGTATTTTGAGATCCTGTCTGAAATGTGGCTTCTCCAGTCCACTTTCAGGTCTGAGTCTCATCCTCCATGTGACAGAGCCTCTGTCTGGGTACTTTCAAAATGTCTCCTATGGTCAGTATCCAAGGACACATCTGGCAAAGGGCTTGTGCCTACAAACCAGCCCCACTTGGTGTCATGCTAGGCCAATGGGTGAAACTGCAATATTTTAAGCTCTTCTACCTTTAAAGGGGCTTTTACAGTCCAACCTAAGCACCTCAGCACAGAAAGCAAAATGTGGGTATCTCCATTTCAGGAAACTCAAAAAGTGACTCCTAGCCCCCACATTTAAATCCCCAGATGTGGGTGCTGTGGTGTTGTAAGAGGCTCATTTCTATAACCCAGCACTGATGCACCCTCTAAGTTTCAGGATCCTCACAAAAGGACACTAAATTCCTCAAATCCCCTAATGAGAATGCAGAAACAAGCATAAAGAAAGAAGGGTTCATGCTTGCGAGTCAGCTGCCTTTCAGTGAAAGACCATCATCAAGAATGCTGCTGGATTGTGCAGTCTATATGGGATGGGACTTTCACAAATCATCCGTGGTTCTCATCTTGACTCTGAAAGGAACCAGGCCTTCTCCCTTCTGGAAACCTCAGGAGATGGCTCCACTGCACACAGTACTAGGATGCAAGAAGGGGCTGGTGGCTCATTCATAGGAGGGGTCACATTTTGATGCACTGCTTATTGATTTTATATACATAAAAATTAAGTTTTCCTTCCCAAGTTAATCATATATATGTCACCCAAAAAACATGGGTGAATTTGATGAAATCTGGTTCCTTGAGTTCCATCCCTATAGTTAAGTATATATACAACTGTCTTCTGGAGACTCATGGGTTAAAAATAAAAAGGGGGGTACAGATAGACATGAAACCTTTTCGTAAAAATCTTGCAATGCAAATCTTAAACTAATTACGGGAAAGATTTGCGTGTGTTCCACACAGGACAAAATGTCACCAACTTAAGAGCTGAGAAAGAAAAGATACAGGCTTGCATGAGTAGGATGTACCAGAAGTGCCAACTGAAAGAGTTGCCCCGTCTGAACTTTGAAAGGAAGAAAAGCCTCAATTGCTACAAACATCAGACCCCTCTGTGGATCCTACTTGTAACAACTCTTCATAATGATGGAATTCCTCTTAGTAAAACTGAGATAAAACTGTCCCTTCTTTAATTGAACTAATAGAACATAAGAATCGTTGAAAAGGATTAGTTTCTCTGTCCAGAACACAAATATAATACTAAGTCCTTAAATAAGTATTCACTTTAAGCAAAAATATTATCAACATAGCTCTGATCATCATAATTGGTATTATTCTTAGTTCCAGGAGAGAATTGTTGGCTCAGGGATTTCCATAAGCGTGTCCACAAAAGTAAAGGCTCCTTGCCTCTAAAATGGGATACCTGCAAGGAGAGAGGCATAAGGCCTGCTGCTGAACGACCTGAGTTAACATGGGGAAATATGTATGAGACCAACATGCAAAGTGAAGATGGCTCTGGAATCAAGAGAGTGTCTACCAAAAAGGCCAATAAACCAATAAAGCAAATATGGGTCTCCTTGAGTCAAGTAAGACTCCCTCCATCAGCACCATGCTACACCTCAATCTGCTGGAAATACTGTGCATCAGAGGCAACCATATGCATGTTCTAATCCCAAATCTAATTGGCTATTGGCTCTCTCCTTCGGAGCATAACCCATGGCTGATGCACAATAGCTTACATCCTCTAGGGTTAGGAGATGTTATAAGCCACAGTAGCACCCTGTCAATAATTCTAAACAGTAAAAAATTGTAATTCATGCATTGCATTACCATATCATCCAATACTATATGTTGTCTATATCAAACAGTAAACCTACCATAATCTAATTAGTGCTGTTTCAAATAACCTTATATTATTCTAATTTGCTTGTTGCTTCATTTAGTAGGATATGGAACTAGGTTATTCCTGGATCAAATCTGTTCAGCCCATGAAAGAAACAGCAAGAATGACTCAAGAGTCCAAGAGCATACCAGCTTCCATGAGAGAGGTAGGGACTGTTTTTTGCTTCTCATCCACTCCTGTTGCCTTTTCTAAGCCTAGGGATATAATCTTGGTGGATCAACACGGGGGCATGGTAAGAATTGGTAGAGGCTGTTGCGGTTGGGGTCGAAATGGTGGAATACTCAGAATGTATCTCGGGAGACACTACATTTTGAATCAACTTGAATTGAATATGACACCCGCTCACCCCCCGCTGGATGTTGTGGGGTCTGTGGTGGTTTGGGCACAACAGCCATGCAAAATTGGTTTTACATGAAGGATGCCTTGTACTCATCCTGGATTACTCACCCTTATGCTAAAAAAATG
>VZQC01007664.1:125237-370944 GCA_009823505.1 Rhizomys pruinosus | reverse complement strand
AGTCTACAGTTGAGAATATCTCTGGATTCAAATGTCTCACTGGAATCACAGGGCCTTGCAAAGAGCAGGTGTTCAATGAAGGTTTGGGGCAAAGGGCAAAGATTCCAATTAGTATTCTTTAGATGTTAGTTAACAATAGTGAGAGACTACAGATAATGTATTCATCAAAAATTAATTTTATTCTATATAATTTATTTGCTATAATTACTAAGGTTAAGAAAACAGTATTAAAAAAAGAAAACAGCATTATAAATATTTGAACTTTTACACTTAATTTCAATTCCAAGTTCTTTCCCATTGCCCAGTAGATTCTAATTTAAAAGCCATGTTTTCTTGTGACAGATTACAAATAAAATATAAGACATCTTCTGTAAGACATCTTTTGTTATAAGCCACAATAAGAACTTGTCACCCTTCATAGAGAAACCACAGTTTGTGGAATAGCATACCATCCAAGCATCTGTGTCTATGCTCACAGCTTAGCTTGCCATAATAATTAGTACGGCTTTAATGCCTGTACATCCAATTGCCTGTGCCTTGTTAGTTGACTAAAAACGTATCACTGGATAAGCTGTCAACCAAGGAAGGGAAACAACCTGAACAGACTAGAGCCCAAAATGACAACTCCAAAGAAAGTAGACTGTTTTCTTCTCACCCACTTGTACCCCTTTCCCAAAACCCAGGGAACAAATTGTGGAAGAGGAGGTATGGTAGAATGTAAGGGCTGCAGAGAGATATGGGTGAATCATGAGACTACAGCAATATAGTCTGGACTCTTAATTGATCAACATGCCTGTGCATACAAGCTTCTCCAACTGGACTATGGGAACCTTGGGTTGTTCAAAATTTGGACATAGATATTGCAAAATGCACCAATTACCTAATTGTATGGCAAACTGAGTAACATCAATGTTATCTGAAAACAACTGTGTTATTATATTGTAGAATTCCCTAAAAATAAACAAGTAATAAAAAATATAAGACATCTTCGATTGCTTCACAAAATATTTAAACTTTCTTAACTTGGATAATCAACAACAGATGCAGTACTAATACATTTTGTAACTTAAAAATCTAAACCTAACTAACCTTTGTACCAACATTTTAGAATGCCAGGAAGACATATCCATGGGTCACCCAAACAGAACAGAAAGAGTTGAGAGGTTCACACTGTATTCCCACCAGCTCTAGACTGACAGTTATTTATATGGGCGACTCTACTTGCCTTCTGTCTATTGAAAACTGGGAGTGCACTAAAACTTATAATGGTCAAGGTAGCACTGCTGAGCAATTCTGGCCTAGGCCTCTTTCCCTTATTTCTCAAAGCCTCTGCATACTTCATAGGGTATGATTGAAAATCTCTCCTAGTGCCCGGAAAAAGCTTCCAAGACTTTCATCTTGGTGATTTTGGCATGTGCTCTTTGGCCCCTCAGGAACTCATAGCAAGCAGGATGACTGGCAGATATCAGCCTATATTCCAGGTACCTTCCTGCACACAATTCTCAGTTATGAGATTATTATGCTCCCTAAATGCAAAATTATTCTTCTTAACATAAATTCAATACACCTCAGAACATCTACTCACTGACTCAGTTGTTGTCGATACATCAGGCTCTTATTATGAGAACTGTGATGGGTATGCCTGGGGCAACATGCACCATCCCATCATTTGTGGCCCTCAGGGCAATGACAAGGATGCAGGGGTGAGTAAAAGTGTCCACGTCTATCACATGGATGCTTTAGGTGCTTGGAGGCCTCACTGAGGATCACAATGTTGTATTCCTTATAACCTCTGATGATTTTGTTCAATACCTGAGAAGAAAGAACTGTACCAACTCAGCTATCTTAAGATTTAGTGCATCATGCAGTGGGGAGTGACGACATGTTCTTCCCTCTTCTCTACTTAGTTTCCAAAGCCCTCCCCAGATGGTCTCCCTGCAGTGGAGCCCAAGACAATGGGGAGAAAGTAGGCTCTAGAACTCTAAGGAGAATGTGGTGCTCCACCAGCAGATACCTCATGTGGTATGGTGGTAGTGGCTTCCTCATCCTTAGCTTCAGGCATGGGAACCTGGGCACTAACCAGGACCCTCACTTCCCTTTGGGCTAAAGGAATGTCCAGGAGATTGTCATGTTGGCTGTTAGGAGTATGTTGCATTGAAATATTTTTAGCCAGGAGGTTATGTAGCTCAAGGTGATGAGAATTCCTGAGTCATGGAGAAAGACGAAGAAGGTAAGTAGTTTCTGCTAGAAGCTGCTCTCTGGCACCTCTCAACATGACCTGTTTATGATTTTTCTTGGGTGATGCTCCAGCATCTCAAGGACTCTTGACAGACCTATAACTCCAAAAGCCTGAAAGAGGAAGAAACAGAGCTTCTCCGAGTGCATCCAGGTCACAGAACATGAGCGGCAAAGCTTAGGGACAGGGAACTGGAGGGGATCATTGTCTCTATGCATGCCACTGCACACCACTCATCATACTGGTTATGTTATCTGGCGTCTCTCTACCAGGATTGCTGCTTCTACACTCGGCTCTCAGGTATAATTTTCTTTGAAAGCCACACCCTCTACTTTTCTCTTTCCTTCCATAAATGTTGGAAAATGGCTCCTATTCAGGGTTCCCAGGAATAGAGGCATACAGGATTCAATTCTGCATATGAGCCGAATTCAGTGCTATACTAAGCACAGGGCTGAAGCAACATAATTCCAGGACTCTATCTAGAAAGGAGACTTAGCAGTCCACTTTAAGCTCTCACCTCTTGTGCTGGATAGCTTTGGGGTCAGCTCAACGTGACAAACATGGGTTGAGGGAGCCTCGTTGGGGGCAATTGGCTCCAGTGGATTGGCCTGGGGCCGCACATCCGTGGTGTATTGTCTTGATGGTTGAGGCAGTGACAGTATAAGAAGGCAGGCTGGCATGAGCCAAGGGACAAGCCAGTGAACATCACTCCTCCGTGGCCTGTGCTTCAGCTCCTGCCTCCAAGGTTCCTGCCCTGAGTTTCCTGCCTTGGTTCCCTAAGTGATGAGTCTGTACCTGGGGAGCTGAAGTAATAAACCCTTTCCTCCCCAAGTTGGTGTTGTTCAGAGTGTTTTTTGGTGGTCACACAATGGAAAAAGACCAAACTAACGACCAGAAATTGGACCAGAAGAGTGGGGTATTGCTGTGACAGAACCTGACTTGGGGTTTGGGGGAGGATTGTGGAGGCACTTGGAACGTTGGGCGGGGGGAAGATAAGTGAATGCCTAAAGATTGTTGGCTGTGGAGCTTGGAGCAGTTTTGCTGAAGGATTTTTTTTTTTTTTTTTTTTTTTTTTTTGAAGTTTCTAGTTTCAAAGAAGAGCAGAGATCATCAGGACTGTGTAATCTGTGGGTTCGGGTCAGCTGGGGCTGTTGGATGAATCAGCTGTAGGTACAAGAGACCAGAAGCTGAAGTGAATCCTTTGTCTTTGTTGTACTGGACAATTGATGCTGGTTGCTGGGGCTGAAAAATCAGCTGGAAGTAACAAGAGAACAGCATCACTGGAGGGGGAAAATCTTCTGGGGAGAATGTCTTCAAGGTCAGCACACAAAAGCTGTGACCCAGAAAGGGCCTGAGCCTACATCTCGAGCCAGAAGCCGGACTTGGTAAACGTGTAAGAGTCTCCTATATGGTTCCGGTGTGTTGAAATTTGAGGGGGTCCAGAGAGCAGCCGAGCTTTGGCACTAGAGAAGGTCAGGAAAGACCATTGGTGGAAGTGCACCTCGTTGCTGTGGAAAGACCCAAGGATTGCAGGGGCCATGGAAGAAGCTGAGGTTTGCACCAGGAGAGGGCATAAGAGACCATTGGTGAAGGTGCTGCCCAGTTTCAGTAGCGACCCCAGCCTTTTGGAGATGCCAGGGCCATGGGACGACCCCTCAAGGGCAGCGGTAGGTGTAGAATGGAGGTGGCCTGGGCCTGCGAGATGACCTCTGTGTGCCACGGACGGCAGATTCGGAGAGGGGGAGCCGCCGAGACCCTTTGGAGCCCAGAAGATCGTAGGTGAATCCCAGGTGTCCAGCCTTGGAGCTACTTGCTGGACTTAGGTTTTGTTTGGAGATTGCCTGATTCGTCCCTTTGAAATAAGACAGTACGTGTTTTAGATTTTACAGCAGCCCCAGTTAGACTTTTAATAGACTGGACGTTTAAGTGTTTGGACATTTTAAGGACTGGTGGGGCTTTTAAGATGTACTGTCTTAGGTTGTGAGATTAGTGTTAACATCATACTTTTGGGGATAAGAACTAGAAAGGTGGTTTAATAGTGATGTGTTTGTTTGTCAAGTTGACAAGAAAAAAAGGGTCAAATTGTGCTGGACTAGCTTTGGTGTCACTTTTGACAACACCTGGGTTTGAGGGAGCCTCCGATGGGGAATTGCCTCCATTGGATGGCCTGTGGCCACATCTGGTGGGTATGATCTTGATTGTTGAAAGCAGTGGACAGTATAAGAAGGCGGCTGGGCATGAGCCAGAAAGCAAGCCAGGAGCAAGCCAGTGAACATCCTCCTCCATGGCCTTGCTTCAGCTCCTGTCCTCCAGGTTCCTGCCCTGAGTTCCTGCCCTTGCTTCCCAAGTGATGATCAGGGTGACCTGGGAGATGTAGCTGAATAAACCCTTTCCTCCCCAAGTTTTGGTGTTGGTCAGAGTGTTTGTCACAGCATTAGAAAGCAAACTAAGACAATCCTCTATTCTGAAGTCCGGTGCATGGCCGTCTCATTCTGGGTATATCACCAAATGACGAGCCCTCAAGTCCCTGATACAGATAGGAAAGTGTGTGGGAGAGATTCATTCCCACAAGTCAGTCCTTGTTTGGTTTGCCACCTCAAATGGAAACACTGTAGCATGTTTATCCATTATACTACCATTGCCTCCTCATTTCCAGAGAGAACTCCAGGCCATCTAAAGACAGGGACTCAAGGGCAAGGACAGAAGCCAGTATCTGAAATCCAGGATGTAGGTTCCTATCTTGCCTTTGCCTGCTACTGGCAATGTGGATTCTAGCAAGCTTTCAGTTTTATGAGACTCCATTTTTAAACTCAATACGCTGGTGTTCTCAAGGCTGGTAGAAATACACAGTGAGTCCATAGAAGAACTCCAACAAAGCAGCCATCCTCCCAGGCTTTCACCTATGGTGAAATGGAGTCCAAGACAGGTCCTCTGACTTTCTAGGGCATTGTCTCCCCAGTTACCTAAGGGCCTGTGGAACCTGAAGAGCATCTGGATAACTGCTGGGCTGTGGGGATCTGTGGGGAGGAGTATCTGTGAGAAAAACTGTCTCAGATTCCCCAAATGGAGGGAAGGGACATGAAAGGATGGATATACCTCTTTCTCTTAGAACCACATTCACATGCAATGAGCTATGGATCTACATGATGAATCTCAACCTTGGCCCAGACACAGTGCTATCAAGGGCCATGTAGTGCATGTGTAAACTCACATCATTCCTGCAGCAGCAGGAGCTACTCCACTGCACAGACAGAGGCAAGCAGGGGGATCTTGAGTAAAACTGTCTTGTTCCCCCACCATCAGGGACTTGCAGCTTTCGTTCTGCATCCCTGCTGTCTTTATGCTTAGGGCCATTAGAGACAGACAAAAGATTCTCAGAGGCTGACTGACCAACTGAGCCAATCAATGAATTCTCATCAAGGAAACAACTTAGTGTTCACTGAAGCCATGTTCACAGTGAAACTTGTGAGAACCCTGCCTCTAGGATACAGAGCAGCCCCATTCTTCATGAAGTTGGGTTCATCAAATTTCCTGGTCCTCTCTGCCACCACCTCACTTCACAAATAGGTCTGATCCATCCATGGTCCTCTCAGTCTCTAGATGTAGAGAACCAGCTCAAGTGACTCCTCCCAAACTTCTATAAAACAAAAACTTTTTGATCTCATAAGCTGGATTGAGTGAGTTCTCCCTCATGAGGCATTACTAGTTCCTTACCTGTAGTCAGCAGGTCCTTACTCTTCATGTTCAGCCTCAGTTCAGGCTGTACACTTCATAGTTCAGATGCAAGATGTATCTAGAATCCTGGGGAGCAATGGAGAAGTGAGCATCCACCTGCAGGGAGCTTCAGACAGGAGAGTGCCTACAGACTTCCCTACAAATTGAGTCCCAGTGCTGAACCCAAACACTCCCTCTTTGAGCAGACTGTGCTTACACTCATGCTGACAAGGACTGAATTCTTCTCAAGCATATACAGGATCCCTTCACTATCCACACAGTTGCCTAATTCACAGGGTCATGTAGAAGAAGCCCTGGAAGCCCACTGAGGGAGAAGGTGGTTCTGCTGTGTGAAATCAGTCTGTTCCATTCTGGATGGGAGCAGTGTTGCTACTCTCATTGTGCTCTGGAACATAGCAAAGAATACTTAGCTTAGCAGTTCATGCAATGACTAATCAGACTCATGAAATTTCATGAATAAAATTCCCCCAAATCTTCCCCTCTCGCTGGATACATGTGGAAATCTGAGTGTGATACTATCTAAGTGAAGCTCCTAGAAGTGAGCAAGGACCAGCTCCTCCCCTCCCTCCCTGATGCTGTTCCACCCAAACCATATGTCCAATCATTTCAATAACTCCCCAACACAATGCTTCTTTAGAGTTGGCCAGTTGCACTGAGTACAACAGAATAAGTTTCTTCGGATTACTCACCTCTTTCTGTCCTTACCAGGCAGGAAGAAGAACACCTGGATGGGACTTTTAGGTCTCACTCTCCTATGACTCTTCCATGACTCAGGAAACCCTTGTAGATGGTGAAGTAAACCACCAGTGTATGTGGTATGTTCAGTTGTAACTGTCATTTCCACCATACAACAAGATTCCTCTCTGTATATTTGGAGGAGATGTGGATACAACCCATGGATTGCATGTGCCATGCAAGTGTTCTTGCACTGAGCCACACCTACAGTGTGATTCTTCTCTTCCATTTCCATGACAAAGATGAACAGCTCAAAGTTGTTACACTTGTGTTAAAACACCTTTCCCTGTCTTGCTAATAGGCCTGTTGTTCCTACACTTCACAACTTCTCAGAACAAGGCCCACTCCTCTCTAACACACCTCAGGATGAAGCAAATGGGTCTTATACCTGGTCACTCTACACAGGGCCTCCCAGGGATTACTAGAAGATGGCAGTCTCCATGGGATCATCTACACAAGATTTTCATTTAGTACAAGTGTGTCCCACTTAGTGAGGCTGTGTTAATTGTAAACCATCTTTCTAGAAAGTGTCACTTTGATACATCTTCAGCTCTAACCCTGACTCTCAAATTAGTATAGCTATCTCCCCTCCAGGAATCTCATAAAATGGCTGGTTTTAAGACCTACAGTCTCCACATGTGGACTTGGAAGTATTTGGAGAGGATTATTCCTGCATGTCAGCACCAAGACATCCCCCATCCTCCTGGGAATCCAGGAAATAGGTTTAACTTCTCCAAGTTCCAAAACAAGTCAGGTTGGCTTCTGTTAAAATTCTTCCAAAGGACCTAGTTTACTTGGATTATCAGGCTTGTATATCTGAACTGCCACATACCACTCCCAGTTCTCAGCTTGATGCAGAAATACATCCGATTCCCTCCTCTCTGGGAACCCCTGAAATGGCTCTTATGTAGAATCCCCAAGAAAGGGAGAAAAAGGGGTTTATTTCTCCAAGTGGATTTATGTTTGGCTATTATTTGATAACCTTCTAGATGGATCAGGGCTTCTGCACTCCACATGCAGGTCCCACATACAACCTGAAAACAAAGCCTCTTTCGGGGCTAGGGAGCCCTCAGGAAATTTCTCCTCTGTACTGTCCATAGTAAGAGAGGGGACAAAAGACTCATTCCTATATCCAACCCAAGATTGGTACACTGGACACCACACATGTAATATTTTTGGTCTCATTTTTAGAGGGGGCCTTATCAATCCAATCTTCCCTATGACTTTCACCCTGGACATGGCATAGTCTTCTTTCAGCAAACCTCTGAAAATGGCTTCTGGGTATGATCCCAATGGATGGTTGGAGCAAGTGTACTTAGCCTACAGGTGGTCCCTACTTGTCACTAAACTTATCAAAGAGGTAAACTGCATTATTTTGGTCCCTTGATCAAGGAATGAGTCTTTGTGGTCCAACCTATGTACTTACCTCTACTCGGAAATCACAACGTGGCTGTCTCACCACCAAGAACCTCTCAAAATGCTTCTGAGCTCCCCTGGACAAGTCCCTGGAAGTGGAAGGTGAAGTNCCCTATGACTTTCACCCTGGACATGACATAGGCCTCTTTCAGAAAACCTCTGAAAATGGCTTCTGGGTATGATCCCAATGGATGGTTGGAGCAAGCGTACTTAGCCTACAGGTGGACCCTACTTGTCACTAAACTTATCAAAGAGGTAAACTGCATTATTTGGGTCCCTTGATCAAGGAATGAGTCTTTGTGGTCCAACCTATGTACTTACCTCTACTCGGAAATCACGATGTGGCTGTCTCACCACCAAGAACCTCTCAAAATGCTTCTGAGCTCCCCTGGACAAATCCCTGGAAGTGTTAGGTGAAGTGTGGGTAGGGGCCCATTTCCACAGTATCCTCTAATATCCAGGAATTTTACAAAATGGTTCCTAGTCCCCCAAATCCCCAGATGAGGATGAGGAAGCTTGAGGAGAGGCTCATTCCCACAAGTCAGCCCTGGTTTGGTGCACTGCCTCAAAAGGATACAATGGGGGTTGACTTATCCACCCTATCTATCTGGGGTGGTACTTCCATTATCCACTTCCATCCTCATTGAATTCACAGACACCAGTCACCCTTCTCCCTGGGAACCTCAAAACCAGCTCCTGTGTACATAGTCCCTAGAAAATGAAGGGAAGGTCCTCATTCCAACAAAGGGACACACAGCACACTAGCAGAACTAAATTACCTGGGGTCCTTTAACTGGAAGCAGAGATTCCGCAGTCTAGCCTCAAGTCCTACTTCCTGTCTGCAAAGTACAAACCCCTCTTTCACTCCAAGAATATCTGAAAATGGCTCCTTCCTATACAGGGCCCCTAGGCATGGTGGGCTATGGGGCTCAGTCTTAAAAGTAGGCCATCTCACTTGGTGCTAGGTTGACTACAAGGATGAGGATCTATTATATGGGACTATCTGTCCCCAAAAGGGCCTTTATAGTCCACCGTAAGGTCTTACCTCCACTTGGAAAAGGCAGCGCGTCTGTCTCCACTCAAGAAACCTTATAAAGTCGCTCTGAGTCCCAAACGGTTCTGGATCTGTTTGTTGAGATGTGGAGGGGTTGTCATTCCTGTAAATCAGCACAAAACCATCCTGTAACATCCAGAAAGCTTACAAAATGGCACTAATTCATCCTAGGATGCAGATGTGAAACTGGGGGAGGGCTCAGTCTCTCAAAAGGACCTTCAAAAGGACACTGTTGCCAGCCTAACTGGGGTGAGGATTCTCTGGTTTACTCTCAGCTTTCATCTTTACTAACAAACAAATCTTGCTCCATCTCTGTCTAAACCTCTGAAATGGCTCCTATGGGCAAAGCTTAGGGACAGGGAACTGGAGGGGATCATTGTCTCTATGCATGCCACTGCACACCACTCATCATACTGGTTATATTATCTGGCGTCTCTCTACCAGGATTGCTGCTTCTACACTCGGCTCTCAGGTATAACTTTCTCTTTGAAAGCCACACACCTCTCTTTCCTTCCATAAATGTTGGAAAATGGCTCCTATTCAGGGTTCCCAGGAATAGAGGCATACAGGATACAATTCTGCATATGATCCGAATTCAGTGCTATACTAAGCACAGGACTGAAGCAACATAATTCCAGGACTCTCTATCTAGAAAGGAGACTTAGCAGTCCACTTTAAGCTCTCACCTCTATTCTGAAGGTCCGGTGCATGGCCGTCTCAATTCTGGGTATATCACCAAATGACTGAGCCCTCAAGTCCCTGGATACAGATAGGAAAGTGTGTGGGAGAGATTCATTCCCACAAGTCAGTCCTTGTTTGGTTTGCCACCCTCAAATGGAAACACTGTAGCATGATTATCCATTATACTACCATTGCCTCCTCATTTTCAGAGAGAACTCCAGGCCATCTAAAGACAGGGACTCAAGGGCAAGGACAGAAGCCAGTATCTGAAATCCAGGATGTAGGTTACTATCCTGCCTTTGCCGGCTACTGGCAATGTGGATTCTAGCAAGCTTTCAGTTTTATGAGACTCCATTTTTAAGCTCAATACGCTGGTGTTCTCAAGGCTGGTAGAAATACACAGAGAGTCCATAGAAGCACTCCAACAAAGCAGCCATCCTCCCAGGCTTTCGCCTATGGTGAAGTCGAGACCAAGACAGGTCCTCTGACCTTCTAGGGCATTGTCTCCCCAGTTACCCAAGGGCCTGTGGAACCTGAAGAGCATCTGGATAACTGCTGGGCTGTGGGGATCTGTGGGGAGGAGTATCTGTGAGAAAAACTGTCTCAGATTCTCCAAATGGAGGGAAGGGACATGAAAGTATGGATATACCTCTTTCTCTTAGAACCACATTCACATGCAATGAGTTATGGACCTACATGATGAATCTCAACCTTGGCCCAGACACAGAGCTAGCTAAAGCCATGTAGTGCATGTGTAAACTCACATCATTCCTGCAGCAGTAGGAGCTACTCCACTGCACAGACAGAGGCAAACGGGGATCTTGAGTAAAACTGTCTTTTTCCCCCACCATCAGTGACTTGCAGCTTTTCGTTCTGCATCCCTGCTGTCTTTATGCTTAGGGCCATTAGAGACAGACAAAAGATTCTCAGAGGCTAACTGACCAACTGATCCAATCAATGAATTCTCATCAAGGAAACAACGTAGTGTTCACCTGAAGCCATGTTCACAGTGAAACTTGTGAGAAACCTGCCTCCTAGGATACAGAGCAGCCCACAATTCTTCATGAAGTTGGGTTCATCAAATTTCCTGGTCCTCTCTGCCACCACCTCACTTCACAAATAGGTCTGATCCATCCATGGTCCTCTCAGTCTCTCGATGTAGAGAACCAGCTCAAAGTGACTCCTCCCAAACTTCTATAAAACAAAAATTTTTTGATCTCATAAGCTGGATTGAGTGAGTTCTCCCTCATGAGGCATTACTAGTTCCTTACCTGTAGTCAGCACGTCCTTACTCTTCATGTTCAGCCTCAGTTCAGGCTGTACACTTCATAGTTCAGATGCAAGATGTATCTAGAATCCTGGGGAGCAATGGAGAAGTGAGCATACACCTGCAGGGAGCTTCAGACAGGAGAGTGCCTACAGACTTCCCTACAAATTGAGTCCCAGTGCTGAACTCAAACACTCCCTCTTTGAGCAGACTATGCTTACACTCATGCTGACAAGGACTGAATTCTTCTCAAGCATATACAAGGATCCCTTCCCTATCCACACAGTTGCCTAATTCACAAGGGTCATGTAGAAGAAGCTGCTTGGAAGCCCACTGTGAGGGAGAAGGTGGTTCTGCTGTGTGAAATCAGTCTGTTCCATTCTGGATGGGAGCAGTGTTGCTACTGTCATTGTGCTCTGGAACATAGCAAAGAATACTTAGCTTAGCAGATCATGCAATGACTAATCAGACTCAATGAAATTTCATGAATAAAATTCCCCCAAATCTTCCCCTCTCGCTGGATACATGTGGAAATCTGAGTGCTGATAGCTATCTATAGTGAAGCTCCTAGAATGGGAGACAAGGACCAGCTCCTCCCCTCCCTCCCTGATGCTGTTCCACCCAAACCAATATGTCCAATCATTTCAATAACTCCCCAAGCACAATGCTTCTTTAGAGTTGGCCAGTTGCACTGAGTACAACAGAAATAAGTTATCTTCAGATTACTCACCACTTTCTGTCCTTACCAGGCAGGAAGAACACCTGGATGGGACTTTTAGGTCTCACTCTCCTATGACTCTTCCATGACTCAGGAAACCCTTGTAGATGGTGGAGTAAACCACCAGTGTATGTGGTATGTTCAGTTGTAACTGTCATTTCCACCATACAACAAGATTTCTCTCTGTATATTTGGAGGAGATGTGGATACACCCCATGGATTGCATGTGCCGTGCAAGTATTCTTGCACTGAGCCACACCTACAGTGTGATACTTCTCTTCCATTTTCATGACAAAGATGAACAGCTCAAAGTTGTTACTCTTGTGTTAAAACACCTTTCCCTGTCTTGCTAATAGGCCTGTTGTTCCTACACTTCACAAGTCTACAGTTGAGAATATCTCTGGATTCAAATGTCTCACTGGAATCACAGGGCCTTGCAAAGAGCAGGTGTTCAATGAAGGTTTGGGGCAAAGGGAAAAGATTCCAATTAGTATTCTTTAGATGTTAGTTAACAAGAATGAGAGACTACAGATAATGTGGTCATCAAAAATTAATTTTATTCTATGTAATTTATTTGCTATAATGACTAAGGTTAAGAAAACAGTATTAAAAAAAAGAAAACAGTATTATAAAATTACTTATAAAATAATTTTTATTTTTATTTTATTTATATATATTTATTTATATATATATATAATTATATATATAAGAACTTGTCAACCTTCATAGAGAAACCACAGTTTGTGGATTAGCATACCATCCAAGCATCTGTGTCTATGGTCAAAGCTTAGCTTGCCATAATAATTAGGACTGCTTAAATGCCTATACATCCAATTGCTTGTGCCTTGTTAGTTGACTAAAAACATATCACTGGATAAACTGTCAACACAGGAAGGGAAACAACCTGAACAGACTAGAGTCCAAAATGACAACTCCAACAAAAGTAGACTGTTTTCTTCTCACCCACTTGTACCCCTTTCCCAAAGCTCAGGGAACAAATTGTGGAAGAGGAGGTATGGTAGAATGTAAGGGCTGCAGAGAGATAGGGGTGAATCGTGAGACTACAGCAATATAGTCTGGACTCTTAATTGATCAACATGCCTGTGCATACAAGCTTCTCCAACTGGACTATGGGAACCTTGAGTTGTTCAAAATTTGGACACAGATACTTGCAAAAGGCACCAATTACCTGATTGTATGGCAAACTGAGTAACATCAATGTTATCTGAAAAAAAACTGTGTTATTATATTGTAGAATTCCTTAAAAATAAACAAATAATAAAAAATATAAGACATCTTCGATTGTTTCACAAAATATCTAAACTTTCTTTATTTGGATAATCAACAACAGATGCAGTACTAATATATTTTGTAACTTAAAAATCTAAACCTATCCATCATTTGTACCAAAATTTTAGAATGCCAGGAAGACATATCCATGGGTCACCCAAACAGAACAGAAAGAGTTGAGAGGTTCACACTGTATTCCCACCAGCTCTAGACTGACAGTTACTTATATTGGCGACTCTGCTTGCCTTCTGTCTATTGAAAACTGTGAGCACACTAGAGCTTATAATGGTCAAGGCAGCCCTGCTGAGCAATTCTGGCCTAGGCCTCTTTCCCTTATCTCTCAAAGCCTCTGCATACTTCATAGGGCAGGATTGAAAATCTCTCCTAGTGCCCGGCAAAAGCTTCCAAGACTTTCATCTTGGTGATTTTGGCATGTGCTCTTTGGCCCCTCAGGAACTCATAGCAAGCAGGATGACTGTCAGATATCAGCCTATATTCCAGGTATCCTTCCTGCACAAAATTCTCAGTTATGAGATTCTTATGCTCCCTAAATGCAAAATTATTCTTCTTAACATAAATTCAATACACCTCAGAACATCTACTCAGTTGTCGTCCATACATCAGGCTATTATGAGAACTGTGATAGGTATGCCTGGGGCAACATGCACCATCCCATCATAGGTGGTCCTCAGGGCAGTGACAAGTATTCAGGGTGAGTAAAAGGGTCCACGTCTATCACATAGATGCTTTAGGTGCTTGGAGGCCTCACTGAGGATCACAAGGTTGTATTCTTTATAACCTCTGATGATTTTGTTCAATACCTGAGAAGAAAGAACTGTACCAAGTCAGATATCTTAAGATTTATTGCGTCATGCAGTGGGGAGTGACGACATGTTCTTCCCACTTCTCTACTTAGTTTCCAAAGCCCTCCCCAGTTGGTCTCCCTGCAGTGGAGCCCAAGACAATGGGGAGAAAGTAGGCTCTAGAACTCTAAGGAGAATGTGGTGCTCCATCAGCAGATAACTCATGTGGTAAAGTGGTAGTGGTTTCCTCATCTTTGGCTTCAGGCATGGGCACCTGGGCACTATCCAGGACCCTCACTTCCCTTTGGGCTTGAGGAATGTCCAGGAGATTGTCATGTTGGCTGTTAGGAGTATGTTGCATTGAAACATTTTTTGGCCAGGAGGTTATGTAGCTCAAGGTGATGAGAACTCCTGAGTCTGGGAGAAAGACGAAGAAGGTAAGTAGATTCTGCTAGAAGCTGCTCTCTGGCGCCTCTCAACATGACCTGTTTATGATTTTTCTTGGGTGATGCTCCAGCATCCCAAGGACTCTTGACAGACCTATAACTCCAAGAGCCTGAAAGAGTAAGAAACAGAGCTTCTCATAGTATATCCAGGTCACAGAACATGACCCCTCATGGCTGCCACTGGAACATTTGGGGTTGGAAAAGGTGGAGGCCCTGTATTCTAGTGTGTTGGGGATGTTGGTATATATTCAAGCATATAGCTCATTTTGTACCTTGACCCCATTCGTCATTCCCCTGATATGTGAACTGAGGATACAATCCCAGACCTAGACAATAACCTGTTATCCCCTAGATCTTCTTTGAGAGATAGCTGTAGATGTCAGGGACAATGCTAGGTGCCTTGTCATCACAGGATAGGGGTGTGGAACTGTAGAGAGTAACCCTGCCTAGGGTGTGGGGTAATTTCTTTGCTCACTTTGGGCTCTCAACTTTCCCCTGACAAGGATGGGGCCATAACAGTATGCTGTCCTGAAACAAATTCTCAGAACAAGTGTACATTTTTAAATATAGAATGAAAAGAATGGGTGGTAATTCATATCTAGCTACATCTGTACAAATGTGATTGAAGGAACTAGCCCAATACAGCATGATCCATTGGTTCTGGGGTAGAGGAACTGTCCAATCTTCACCTTCATAAATTGAAAAGACTGACCTCATTCTTCTGATGAGCTGAATATATCTTCTTTATTGCAAAGCATATTTCTATGAGACAGGGGAAAAGAATTGGGTAAGGAAGCCACCTACCTCCCTAGAATTTCACAAAGTTGACAGAAAGTAAAGTAGGGGCTGATCCCCATATGTTTTGGTGATGGAAACCCTCCATCCACATCTTGAGTCCTGAAAAGTCTGGAATCCCCCTCTGATAATCCAAATTAAGATTTCTTATACCAGGTTCTTCAGCACTCTGAGACCAGTTACCTGGAAACAAGACAGAAGGCTTAGACCATGGTACAGGGAAGGTTTCTATGGGTATGGGTTCTCTGCTATAGGCTGAGGTTGTCTTCACTTAGCCCTTGGGATCCTCACCTGGATACTTGCCAGAAGATGTAATTTCTGTGCTTAACCAAGGTCACCCACACAGGTCAAGTTTGGCACTTTCCTGAGATCCTGAAAAGTCCCAGAAGTGAGCAGGAACCACATAACTTCACCCTTATGCAGGATCTCTAGTGATGCCCCTATGAGATGGGCTCATCACTGCTGAGATGGAGGCTCCCTAAGGCCACCTGCAGTTGATTCAATCATACATGTCTTTCTTGATGTCTACCATTTACACATTACAATGTCTCCCCAAAGACTTTCTCTCATCTTTCTGACTCAGCTAGAAGTAAGCATTGCACTTAGTGCCTCCCCAGGGTACAGCCAGACTCTACAGTCCCTTTTATCTTTTTCTAGACTGTAGACACCTACAGTCTTCAGGAGAGGTGGAGACATTTTATCTAGTCAATATTGGGACTCCCCCCTCTACTCACTTTACTTGACTCTCTCTGTTGATCTGACATGATGCCTAAGAATAAGGTCTTCACTTCCCTGAGATAACACAACTGCAGTCATGGATCAGGAAGGAGGCCAGCCCCAGCAGCCATGGTTCCCCAGGCATCAGAAATTGGGTAGCAATGCTCTATGAGGCCCCTTGTTGGGGGGATATTGGACCTCTTTACACATTTACTTCTCACCATTGCTGATCACATGGATTGTTGGCAGATGCTGGAAACCTCCTTCTGTAACCAGACGTGGCTCCCTCTGCTACTCTGGTGATATCTATCACTCTACAGACTCTCCTTACTGAGAGAGGTGACATACACAAAAATGGAACACATCTTGACACACTTGAGTGAAGTTTCTCAAGATTGAAAGAAGGAGGAGGTTGCTCTTTAGTCTTGGGGATTTTGGAGGTGTTCCAATTTATTCCACACAAACCCTGTCTTAACCCTCAGATCCACCTTCCAGGTTAACACTCAGATCCACCTTCCAGGCCAATGCCACTATTCCCCTGATCCCCACCTATTGCCTTGAATTTGAAGTCATAGATGCATCTTTGTTCACAGTCTAACCCAAATCTAACATGTTGCTGAGAGCAGGGGAAGCTTCAGCATGTTTTGTATCAGAAGTCTCCTTGCTGTTTCCTTTAGGCTTTGGTAACTTACCCCTCCACATTTGGGGACTCACTTCCAAGAACAAGGACTACTCCTCCCTAGGAACGCTCAGGATGAAACACGTGTGCATTGCATCTGGTTATTCTGCTTTTAGGGTTAGTGGAAGAGCAGAGATCATCAAATGTTCTGGAGAGAAATTTTCATTCCTCTAATTAGGTCCCACTTGATACCAAGCTGCATTAATTTGGAACTCTGTCTCTGAAGAGTGACTGTGAAGTCTATCATCAGAAAGTCGCATGACAATCTCCCCTCCAGAATCCTCACAAAATGATTTATTTGCCCATGTCCTCCCCCCATATGGTTGTGGAAAAGTGGGCAACATCTTACTCCTGCTAGTGAATATTAAGACATCCTCTAAGCAGGAGGAACTACAAAATATGGCTCTAAACCCAAGTCCTGAGATATATATGCTGGAGCTTGCCAAGTGGCTCATTCTACCAAGTCAGCCTCAGTTTCTTCAGGACCCTCAAAAGTATAAGATGTAGCTTGATTGCTTTTGCTTGTCTATCTGGGGTGTTGCTTTTTAACTAGCTTCTAGCTCTCTATTTTATTCATAAACACACCTGCCACCCTACACTCTGGAACCTCTCAAATGGTGCCTATGTACAAGTTACCCTAGAGGGAGAGGAAAGGATACATTCCTCCACATGGGTTCCAGTCGAGGTACCATTTGGGTACCCTCAAGAGAGACTGGGACTTCTGCAGTCCACTCTCAGGTCGTACAAGCACCCTGAAAGTGAAACCACCATCTGGGATATCAGGATCTCCTAAAACTAGCTCAAATGCATTTCTCCTAGTGACTGATGGGGCAAGGACCTCATAATGGGTCCCTGTTTGGTGCCATGCTGATGACCACAGGCAAACACCATCAGTATTTTGAGATTCTGTCGGAAATGTGGCTTCTCCAGTCCACTTTCAGGTCTGATTCTCATACTCCATGTGACAGGGCCTCTGTCTGGGTACTTTCAAAAATGTCTCCTGTGGTCAGTATCCAAGGACACACCTGGCAAAGGGCTTGTGCCTACAAATCAGCCCCACTTGGTGTAATGCTAGGCCAAGGGGTGAAACTGCAATATTTTAAGATCTTCTGCCTTTAAAGGGGCTTTTACATTCCAAAATAAACAACTCAAAACAGAAAGCACAATGTGGGTATCTCTATTTCAGGAAACTCAAAAAGTGACTCATAGCCCCCACATTTAAATCCCCAGATGTGGGTGCTATGGTGTTGGAAGGGGCTCATTTCTGTAACCCAGCACTGATGGACCCTCTAAGTTTCAGGAACCTCACAAAAGGACACTAAGTTAATCAAATCCCCTGATGAGAATGCAGAAACAAGCATAAAGAAAGAAGGGCTCATGCTTGCAAGTCAGCTGCCTTTCAGTGAAAGACCATCATCAAGAATGCTGCTGGATTGTGCAGTCTATATGGGATGGGACTTTCACAAATCACCCGCGCTTCTCATCTTGACTCTGAAAGGAATTCTTTCAGGCATTCTCCCTTCTGGAAACCTCAGGAGATGGCTCCACTGCACACTGTACCAGGATGCAAGAAGGGACTGGTGGCTCATTCATAGGAGGGGTCACATTTTGATGCACTGCTTACGTCAGGGAACAGCTGCATTATTTTGGGATCATACACATGGAGCCAAGATTCTCCCATCCGCCCAAAGCTCCCACCTTGACTCAGAAGACACCTGGACTCTCCAATGTAGGACCTCAGAACCTCAGAACCTGGCTCCCACACAGATTCACTGTAGACAAAATGACTGAGGGACTCATTCTCACAAGTGATTCAGTCTGTATCAGGCTGACCACAGTTGATGTTGCCTTATTGCTGAACCTCTCTACCTAGCGTGGGCCTTCCTCCGTTCACCCTCAAGCTCTTATCTTGGCTATGAAAGGACTCAGGCCTTCTCCAAACCATAGACCTCAGAACATGGTTCCCAATGAACACGTTCACTCATGCATCAGTGGGTGGAGGAGGACTCATTTCTACTTCTAACTCCGTTTGTTGAAGTCTGGACAACATGGATATAGCTGGATCCTTTGTACTCACTCTGTCTGGGTTGAGGGCTCTTTAGTCTATGCTTGGTTGTCAGGTTGACACCTAAAAGGACTCGGGCCCTGTCTGTTACAGACGTGAAGCAGTGACCTTAGATGGATATTCTTACTTCTCTGAAAATATGAGGCTCAAATCAGTGGACATTTTATCTGAAACCATACCCAGAGCCACCCAGGCCTGACAGCAAGGAAGGAACAGCATGTTCTGGGGGACCCTTTGTGCTCCATCCTTGTCCTAACCTTTGTTTTAGTCAAAGACTAGAACACTGTCCTCTATGGACCTTGGTCCACAATGTACAGGCTCTGATTACCAGCATCTCATGAAGCTAAACATGGGCAGAGGCACATTTCTACACCTTTGTGTCCCTGTGCAGGACTGACAAAAAAAGCAACACTGAGCTTGTGGGACACTCTACCTGTAACAGTGCTTCCTTAATCCACCTACAGCTTCATTCTCTAAGACATTTGATTTCTATTTCTCCTATTCTTGCATCTCTCTAAGAACCATCTATAGTAATGTGCAGTTGACTCCAGTGTCCTTATGCGCCACCTATACACTCCGTTGCCTAATGTCCATAAGTCTCAACTCTTCCTAGGTTCTTCATTACCACCCATGATTCTATAAGAGGAGCTATGTGTAGCAGGGAAAGCTAATTGCATCCGTACCTCCTTGATCCTGATCAGTGAACTGGAGCAAATTAACACCATTCTGTGAGTCACAGTGCTTTCTTCTAGTGAAGGCAAAGTGGTGCAACCTATATAGAGTGGACTTTGGACATTTTCTTTTCTGGGGCATAGATAAGACTGTGGCAAGCTTGCTTTTATCCCAGATTCATTTACCTCCTTGCTCTACTTTTGTTAAGCAAGTTACAACTCTAAGACCTTATCCTCTTTTATAAACAATAAGCATTCTTTTTCATCATTCAAGTCAGTTTAAGAAGTCCTGAGAAAGTTGTTCCTGACCATAAGAGACAAAGAACCTAGTGTCCTTCTGTCACCACATTAAACAATACTGCCTCTCTATTTTGCTTTCTAACAATCATCCTAGATATCTAAAATTATTTACTTGTTGCATATTTAACTTCACTGTGGCAGAAAGAAAACCTCCCTTCTTAATCACTGTGGAAATATTCTAGGTCATTTCCAATGTCATCTGTGTCCCTGAAGGACACTCAGATACAATGATACATATACTAAGCAGAGAAACTGTGACTTTGGACCCCCAGGCCCACCAGAAAACACATTTGATCCAGGCATCCTAGCAAACATTATCCAAATCTGACAGAAGCCTCCTTTAAAACACTGACTGCTGGGAAGTGGGGGCAGATTTCTCTTGGCACCTAAGCCACCTTCTGATCTTCTGGAGGATGTCCAGAAGCAGTTTCTTCCTTGGAATATTGGAAACTCTGTTGCGCCCCAAAGTAAATAGTTGGCACTGACCCTTCCAGACCTGTAGATCATTTATGCATTTTTTTCTTTATTTAATACTTTTCTGTATGTGTATGAATGTACTGTCTGCATGCAGGTCTGTGCAATGCCGCAATGGTCAGAAGAGGGTGTAGGATTCCCCTGGAACTGGAGTTCTCCTGGAATTGCAGTTTCAGACGGTTCTCAGCCACCATGTGGGTGCTGGGGATCGAACCCAGGTCCTCTGCAAGAGCCCTCGGCGCTCTTAACCGCTAGGCCATCTCTCCATCCCACTGTATGTATTTTATTTCCTGCACTGGGCTCAGGTGAAATTTGTTTTTAAAAGCGTACGACTGACTTCATCTTTTTTAATAAAAATATTGATTCTTATTTCCGATGCCTGTGTTTTGGCTGCAGGTATAGAATGGCCCCACATGTTTATAATACCCACAAAGCCCAGAAGAGGACATCACAACGCCCCCCTTGAAATGGAGTTATAGATGGCTGTGTGTTGCATATGGGTACTGGGAACCAAACCTAGGTCCTCTGACACAGTAGAAAGTTCTCTTAACTATTAAGCTATATCTCGAGGCCTTTAGCTTCTGCTTTTCTATAGTTGTTTTATATTTTCTTTCAGCCCTGAATACTCAATTACTATTTTTTAATCTTGTTGTCCTATAAGTGCTTTATTTCTCCTCATTCAATTTTCAGAAGTGAAAATTAGAAAAGCAAAGCAGTCTCTTAAACTTACTGTATAGGTTGACTCTGGCCCGCTGTTTTGGGGACAGCAAACCATTGAAAATGAACCTGCTGATTGAATCAATAGCTTGTATTTGATGATTCTGTATCTGTCATTGGGTGATGAAACTTCTATTATGCAATGAGGTTGCTTTTGAGAGATCACTTTTCTTTCTGTAAAGAGAAAAATCTGAAAACAGACCAGCAGTTAAGGGAACACCTTCCACCTTGTTGTCCTCATCACCATTTGGTAACCAGATACTGTTAGGTCCAGGCTTCCCAGAATCCCAAGGGGCACACAGGTGCCCACTTCCTCCAGAAGCTGTCAATCTTCTAACACCTTCCCCTGTACCTGAGGGCTGGCCCCATGGTTATAAATGGGTGGATCCCAGCTGCCATTGCTCTCTCTGTCCTTATCTGTCTCTCTCTCTCTCTGTCTGCCTCTCTCTGCCCCTCTGGCCCCCTCTCTCTGTCCTGCCCCTGCCCCCTGCCAAGCTGTCCAGTTCCACCACATGTCTGCAGGCGGCTCAGGCTGGCAGTCCCACATGGAAGTAAAGCATGTTCCTCGAGTAACCTAAACTTCATGTGACTTTTATTGGGATTCATGCTTTTGTATAACCTAACATATACCATATTTCTACCTCTCGTCTACCACATCACCCAATCCCAGTAAGGATCCCACTCTGTTAGAGATGGGACACTGTGGAAGAATCTTGGAGAAAGTTTCCATATGACATACTACCCTGTCACCAATGCAGGGAACTAATCAAAGAAGAGTTTGGAATAAAGATGGTACAATGAATAGGCCTTGAGCACGTCCAATCAATATTTTTGAGGGCTGTCCTAATAGCTTCCAATCTGGGAAGCAGAATCTGATTCCAGCCCACATGAATATGAGGCCAGGAGGCAGGAGAAGGAGGGTAATACTGAGAATGAGATAGGATGTGCTGCAGGGAAGAGGCCACAAGGCTTCGTCCCTTTGTATCAGGACAATCGCTCCTCACCACTGGACTGGACTGTTGAGCATCTGAACCTGTCTGATTACAGCAGAGTTGTAAACCAACTCTAGGCTGCTTAATACTTACCATTGTATTTCCTATTATATGTAGTTTGGATGCCTTTGAGCTCTGACAAATAAAGGTTGGCATTGATTACTTAGTTCATCTTTGTTCAATAGTTGTAAAATGCTTGAGGTTTGTTTGACCAGTGTGTAGAACAATGAAACAAAAACTTATTACTCAGGAAATATTCCTTTTGCTCATTGTTGTTTTAAGCCTCTAAGTTTATATTCTCAAGAGGAAAGACAATAATTATAACTCATTAAATTAACATTTTTTGGTCTTATCAAGAAAGTGTCTCCGTGTAGCCCCAGATGTCTTGGAACTCATTTGTAGAGCAGACTGGCCTTGAACTCACCAAGATCTGCCTGTCTTTGCCTCCTGAGTGCTACAATTAAAGGCGTGTGTCACCACACCTGGCTACAAATTAACAAGTAGCTTTGGAGGGGCAAGTAGCTTTGGAGCTGGGTTCTTCCCGGGTCTGGGGCCTTGTGGGCGGGAGCCAGGCACTGGGCCAGAGGGTCCAGAGAGTCAGGACAAGGCCAGTGTGGCTGCGCCTTTAGGCGGGCTACCCAAAAGTCACCTGGGCAAGTAGCTTTGGAGCTGGGTTCTTCCCGGGTCTGGGGCCTTGTGGGTGGGACCCAGGCGCTGGGCCAGAGGGTCAGGAGAGACGGGACAAGGCCAGTGCAGCTGCACCTTTGGGCAGGATGCCGGGGCGCGGGCTAGATCAGGCATAAGCCCCCTCCCCCCAGCCATCGGTGAGAATCCAAGTGGACTCTTTTTTTTGGAGAACCTTCAGAACAAGAAGAGAAGATTGCTTTGGCTTCCAATATCCAATATAGCAACAAAATTGAAAAGTAGACAAGTCCATACTCCATAAACAAGGAGGAGGAAAGGGGAAAAAAAAAAGGCATCTGAAGGAGGAAAGCAAAACCGTCTGCTTTTTGTGATCTAAACCACAAAAGTGAAGCCCACATGCCAGGGACACGATGAAGAGACAACATGGGAAAGGCACAGGATAATCCTGCACCAAGCTCTACCAAACCTGTAGGAGAAAGCTACAATGGGAACCCCTTGGAGGAAACCCAAGTAACAGATTTAGAGGAATAATTGCAGACATATGTACAGAAATTAAAGAACATAAAGAGGAATTCAGAGAACTAAAGAGAGAGAATGAAAAATTCAAAAAGGACCTAGAGGGATACAATGACAAACATCAGAAAGAACTAAAGGAACAGATTGACAAACTACGGAAAGAACTAGAGGAGGAAAAAAATAAAGAATATAGAGAACTAAAGAGAGAGAATGAAAACTCAAAAAAGGACCTAGAGGGATACAATGACAAACTTCAGAAAGAAACTAAAGGAACAGACCAACAAACTCCAGAAAGAACTAGAGGGAGAAAAAAACAAACTCTGAAAGGAAGTAGAAACACTGAAAAAGGAAGCCAACTAATGAAGTAAAAAGCAAAAAGAAGAGATTGAGAAGCACCAAGAAGAATTGAGGAAGCTCAAAAAGGAAAATGGAAGTACTAAAGAAAACACAGGATGAAATGAAAAAAAGGAATTAGAACACACATTCAATCAAGAAGAAAAGAAAGGAAAAAGCCTCAGAAGTAGAATGGAGGAGGTAGAACAAAGAATATCAGATCTGGAAGATAACACAGAGCAATTAAGAAGCTCAAATAAAGACTACGAAAAATTTAAAAATACACAAAAGTGGAATAACCAGGAAATATGGGACACTATGAAAAGGTCAAACGTCCATATCATAGGAATAGAGGAAGGAGAAGAATCTCAAGAGAATAGTATTGATCAGATCTTCAACAGAATAATAGATGAAAACTTCCCCAAACTGAAAATAGACAAACCCATACAAATAGAAGAAGCACATAGGACCCCAAACAGACAAGATCAGAAAAGAAATACCCCACGCCATATTATACTTAAAATGCTAGTTGCCCAAAACAAAGCAAAAAATTCTGAGTGCTACAAAAGAAAACAAGTCAATACAAAGGGAAACCCATCAGACATACAACTGACTTCTCGCCTCAAACCATGAAAGTAAGAAAACATGGAGCAAAGCGTTCCCAGTGTTAAGGACTACGGATGCCAACCCAGAATACTTTACCCAGCAAAAATGTCGACTATACTTGAAGGAGAGAGAAAAATCTTCCATGACATAAACAAGATGATGGAATACATGTCTGGAAAACCAAATCTTCATAAATACTTGAAGCAATTCAAAGGGCAGAAGAGAGGAGCAACAATCCTCAAACACCTAGGAAAGAAAACTAATAAAACATAACCATAGGAGCAAAATCAGAGGCTAGAAGCCCAAATGTATAACAAAGTGAAAGGTAAGCAACATCCATCTTTCAATTGATAACATTAAATATTAATGGGCTAAACTCCGCCAATAAAAGGCATAGACTGGGAGAATGGATAGGAAACAAAACCCACTTTATGCTATCTACAAGAAACATAACCTCATTTCAAAGACAGGCACCAACTTAAAGTGAAGGTGGAAGAAAGATATTCCAAGCAAATGGTACCAAAAAAGAAAGCAGGTGTGGGCTTATCTATTTCGAACAGAAATAGAACTTCAAAAGCAAAAGAAATCAAAAGAGACAAAGAGGGCCACTACATCTTTATTAAAGGAAAATTGATGATGAAAGATTTCACAATCATAATATAATTATATGCACAAACACCGGTGCACCAAACTTTATGAAGGCAATTCCTCAGGATCTCAAGCACAGATTAACCCCAGCACATTAATACTAGGGGACTTCAATAACCCCATGAAGTCCCCTTAGACAGGTCAACAGGACAAGGATAAACAAAGAGACATCTGAACAAATGAACAATACACCAAATGGACCTCACAGACATCTATCGAATATTTCACTCAAACACCAGAGAATATACTTTCTACTCAACACCTCATGGAACATTCTCCAAAATAGATCATATACTGGGACACAGGGAAAAACTCAAGAAATATAAAAAGATTGAAATAATCTCATGCATTCTATCAGACCACAGTGCAATAAAACTCAATATCAACACCAGAATAAAACCTACATCCTACAGGAACACATGGAGACTAAACAACACTCTCCTGAATAATGAGTGGGTCAAGGAAGAAATAAAGAAAGAATAAAAAACATTCCGGAACTGAATGACAATGAAAAAAAAAAAAAAAAAAAAAAAAAAACACAAAAATAACATAAAAGCAGTCCTAAGAGGAAGTTTATAGCTCTAAGTGCCTACATTAAAAAAACAGAAAGAACACATGTAAAAAAAACACTGCAGCTAAAAATACTCGAGAAACAACAACAAATGAACCCTAAACGGAGCAGACAAGAAGAAATAACAAAAAATCAGACAGCAGAATCAATGAAATAGAAACAAAGAAAACCATAACAAAAAAAATCAATGAATCCAAAAGTTGTTCTTTGGAGAATAAACAAGATAGACCTCTAGGCCCAGTTAACCAAAAGAAAGAGAACAACTCCAAATCAATAGAATCTGTGATGAAAGGGGAACATCACAACAGAACAAAGAAAAATCCATACAATCATAACGGATTACTTCAAAAACTTATATTCTACAAGTTTGAAAACCTAGAAGAAATGGATGAACATCTGAAATCCTGGGAATCACCAAAGCTCAACCAAGAAGTGATCGACAGCCTTAAACCAGACCAAAGTACATGAAGAAATCGAAGATGTAATAATTAGCCTCCCAACCAAAAAATGCCCAGGCCCAAATGGTTTCACGGCAGAATTTTATAAAATATTTCGAAAAGACTTACAACCATTACTACTTAAATTGTATAGAAGGAACCAAACGGAGGGACTTCTCCCAGAATCCTTCTATGAGGCCAGCATAAAGCTACTACCAAAACCAGGGAAGAACAACCAAAAAGGAGAAAGTATAGACCCATCTCTCTAATGAAACACAGATGCCAAAATTCTAAACAGGATTCTGCAAAATCGCATTACAGACTCACATCAAGAAAATTATCCATCATGACCAAGTTGGATTCATACCAGAGATGCAGGGATGGTTCAGCATACGAAAATCAATAAAAATCATCAAACTATCAATGGACTGAAGGACAAAACAACACCATCATCTCAATTGATGCGGAGAAAGCTTTGACAAAATCCAAGTAATCCTTTTGTGTTTAAAGTCCTGGAGGGAATTGGTCTGGAGGGATCATTCCTCAATGTAATCAAAGCCATATACAGGAAATCCACAGGCAATATCATCCTAAATGGGGAAATGACAGGAGCATTCCCCTTGAAGGTAGGAACTCGACAAGGCTGCCCGCTGTCACCACTTCCTCTTCAATATAGTGCTGGAAACCCTTGCTAGGGCAATAAGGCAAGAAAAGGAAATTAAAGTAGTTCTAATTGGAAAGAGGAAGTCAAGCTATCCCTTTTTGATGATATATGATTGTCTACCTAAGGGATGCTAAGAACCCCACCAGAAAACTCCTAAAAAATAAATAAAGTGGCAGGATACAAAAATAAATCTAGAAAAAATCAGTAGCCTTTCTTACACCAACAACAAAGCAACTGAAGAAGACTACAAGGAGACCTTCCCACTCACAATAGCCTTAAAACAATAAAATACTAGAACAAACCTAACCAAAGACACCAAGGATCTCTACAACCAAAATTTTAAACCCTGAAAAAAGAATTGAGGAAGACATAAAAGATGACAAACCTCCCAGCTCATGGATTGGGAAAATAAATATAGTAAAAATGTCCATCCTACCCAAACTAGTGTACAGATTTAATGCATCCAATCAAAATCCCCAAGAGTTTCTTCACAGGCTTGGAAAAAAAAATCCTCAATTTCATGTGGAAAAACAAAAACCCCAATATCAAAGCAACCTGAGTGAAAAAGCAATACAGGGGGATCGTATATACCAGACATCAAACTTTACTACAGGGCTATAGTCATAAAAACAGCCTGGTACTGCACAAAAACAGACCAGTTGACAATGGAATAAAATTGAAGATCCAACACTGAGTCATACAATTTCAACCACCTCATATTTGACAAGGGGGCCAAGAAGCCACAATGGAGAAAGACAGCATCTTCAGCAAGTGGTGTTGGCAAAACTGGATCACCACTTGTAGAAGAATGAAATTAACCCCTACCTCTCACCTTTCACAAAGTCAATCCAGTGACCAAAAGACCTCAACATGAAACCCCAAAACTCTGGAGGTGATTAGAAAAAGAAAGCTTGGCCAGGCAGACACAAGACATAGGTGTAGGAAAAGACTTCCTAAATCAGACAGCAGCTGCACAAGAATAAGATCGACAATTGACAAATGGGACCTCTTGAAACTCAAAAGCTTCTGTACATCAAAGGAGAGCAATAAAGGAAGGGAGGAGAAGACCCACAGAGTGAGAGGAAAACTTCACTCAGATATATTCTGACAAAAGCATTAATTTCCAGAGTATACAAGCTACTCAAAAACAAAGAAGAAAGAAAAACAAATGAATCACTCAAAAGATAGCAAAGCTGAATAGAACTTCACAGAGGAGGAATTAGAGATGGCCAAAGAACATCTTAAAACTGTTCAACATCTCTGATAATTAAGGAAAATGCAAATTAAAACCACTTTGAGATATCACCTTACTCCAATAAGACTGTGCTAAGGATCAGGAACACGAATGATACCAAAGTGCTGGAGAGGTTGCTGGGAAAATGGAACACTCATCCATTTCTGGTGGGAAGTAAACTGTACAGCCACTATGGAAATCGATTGTGGGAAACCCTTAGAAAACTCAAATGAGCCTTCCATTTACCAGTCATACCACATCCTGGGTATATACCCAACAAGAACACAACTTACTGCAAAATACATGCACAGCTAAGATTTATTGCAGCTCTGCTCACAATTAGCAAAAAGCTGGAACCAGCCCAGGTGCCCCTCAACTGATGAGTGGATAGAGAAAAATGTGGTACATGTATTCAATGGAGTTCTATGCAGCGTAAAGAGGGACAACATCAATACTTGCAGGTAATATGGATGAGCTGGAAGACATATTTTTAAGTGAAGTTACACAGTCCCAGAAAAACAAACGGAACAATTTGTCCCTCATATGTGGATGCTAGTACCAACAACCCAGATATAAATATTTTCATTGAGAGGGATGCATAGGAAAAGAAAACAACTGAAAGACTGCATCAAAAACTAACGAAATGGTGAATTGGGAAAGGGGGATGGGTGGGAGAAGACACGGGTGTATATTCAGATTAAAGCATATTTAATTGACTGAGTTCAGCAAGTACCCAGTTTGCCTAGACACTCTCTACAGGATACATGGTGTTTTAGGACTTAGTAAAAGTAAATACGTGTATATTAAACAACATTATTTACAGACTCTGATAAAAACGGTAATGCATCTGAGTTAAATGTAGATATAATTCACTGTTGTCCACTTTTTTTACATAAAATCTGTAGAGCAATAACTTGGGATTGCACATCAAAGTTCTCTTAATTTCTCTGTTGTACAAGTATCACCTTTAGCATTCTCTTTAAGATGATTTACGTAAAAATTAAGTTTGCTTCCCAAGTTAATCACATATAGTCACCCAAAACATAGGGTGAATTTGATGAAATCTGTGCCTTGATTCCACCCTATAGTTATGTATAATACAAACTGTCTTCTGGAGACTCATGGGTTAAAAAAAAAGGTGGGAGGGATACAGACAGACATGAAAACCTTTTCTTCAAAAACCTTGCAATTCAAATCTTTAAAACTAACTAGGGAAAAGATTTGTTTTTTCCAACATGACAAAATGTCACCAACTAACGGCTGAGAAAGAAAAGTTACAGCTCTGCATTGAGTAGGATTACCAAAAAGGACAACTGAAAGGTTGACCCATCTGAACATTGAAAGGAAGAAAAGCCTCATATTGCCATAAACATCGAACCCCTCTGTGATCTACATGTAACAACTATTTATAATGAGTCTAATGAAACTTATACCTTCTAGGTGCCACAAAGGTTTGATATGAGAGACTTTCTTGCCTTCCCCCCATAGAACAAGGAGAAATATGACGATGATGAGTCGTTCCCAACTGTAATTGGAGACAACTATTATAGAGGTAATCTCTTATAAAACTGGTAAAAATGCCTTCTTTTGACTAATAGACTAAGATGACTAATAGCATAAACTTGAAAAGGATTTATTCAGAACCAAATATAATACTAAAGTCCTTGGGCTATGCACTTATGCAAAGTATATTAATGCAGGAACTCTGACAACAGCAATGGATTGTTCTACCAGGGGGATGTTGGCCAGGGGATCCAAGGCCCCACAAAGGTAAGGGCTCCTTGCCTCTAAGTTGGGATACCTGCAGGAGGAGAGGCAATAGACCCTGCTGCCAAGACCTGACGTTATCATGGGAGGGATGTATTGAGACTACATGCAAGTGTACAGATGGCCTCTGGAATGCCGGAGAGTGTTACCAAAGGCCACTAAACCAATAAAGCAAATACGGTCTCCCTGAGTCAAGCAAGGACTCACCTCACACCAGCTACACCTCACCTGCCTGGAAATCTGTGCAACAGAGGGAGGACATGTGCTGTATATCCCAAATCTAATTGGCTATTGGCTCTCTCCTTGGAGGAATAAACCCATGGCTGATGCCACAAGCTTACATCCTCTACAGGTAGGAGATGTTATAAGCCACAGTAAGACCCTGTCATATTTAACAGGGGGGAAATGTAATTCTTGGATTAACATATCATCCAAACATGTGTCTATGCCAAAGTAACGTCCATAAAAATTAGTCTGCTTAAATAACTATGTATCTAATTGCTTGTGCTTCATTAGTAGGATCGAAAGTTACTCCTGCAAACTGTCAGCCCGTGAAAGGAAACAGCCAGAATTGACCAGAGTCAAGTCAACACTCCAGAGAGAGTGGAATGTTCACTTCTCATCCACCTGTGCCTCTTTTCTAAGCCCAGGGAAAATCTGCAGAAGAGGGGGCATGTAGAATGTAAGGCTGCGATTGGGTGAATGGTGAAACTACAGCAATGGAGTCTGGACACTCATTGATAACTTGATTGAACAAACATCCTGTCACCCCCCACTGGATGGTGGGGCTGTGGGGGTTTGGGCACAACAGCCTGCAGATGGTTTTGCAGAAGGATGCTTGTACTCATGGATTATCACTTATAGTAAAAATGAAAAAAAAAAAAAAAACTGAAGAGATGCAGGACAGTTATGGCAGAATGATGATCTGGGATGGGTGGGGTGGGGGAGAAGGGAAAGGGAAATATGCCTGATCTGAGTTGGAAAATGATGTATGAAATGCACAAAGCATCAATAAAAATTAAATTAAAAAAAGAATCAATAGAGAAGTATAAAATTCAGAACAACACAAGGAAGTACCAGTTCCTAATAGTTGAAAAGCTACTGGATCTATCAGTAGCAAATAGTTCAGCAGTGAATGAATAGCAGATGTGGCTGAGCCCTCCTCTGTCCATACCTGACTGTTCTTGGGCCCAACCCTATGCAGGTCTAGTGCAGGCATCTGCAGTTTCTGTGAGTTCATGACTGCAGTAGCTGTTTCTTCCCCTCAAAGATGACTTGTCACAGCACTTCCCCCTATCTTTTGGCTCTTATTATTCTTTCTGCCCCTGTTTCTGCAATGTTACTTTAGACATGATAGTGTAAATGTGCTGTTGAGGGCTGAGCAGCCATCATCCATCATGAATTATCAACACCTAGTAACAAATCTCTACATTCATCACAGCTCACTGAGAGTTATGTTTATTGTGGGTACAAACACAAATATTGAGAAAACAGTTTGACAATATGTCAAATTACCTGAACAACAGTATGTAGTTCCTTGCTAGGGCCTAGGTTCTTCCCTGTCACAGAGTTTTGACTACATTTACAATGGTAAGCTGGTGGACTGTTTATCAAATCTAATGTGAGAGCAGTTGTCTTACCCATAACAGTAGTGCTACTATTGAACAAGTGGGTACATCTTGCCAGCAGGGTGATACGGTAAATTGTAAGATAAAGAGCTGAGTGAGTCCTTCATGTCATTTTTCTCCTGCATAGCAACTCCTGGGACTTTGAAAGCTGGGCATCAAATCAGAAGCCTCCATCTCAGATCAGGCTTCAATTACTCTATGCCATGCATACATTCTGTGTGGTTTCTTCAGAGGTGGGATCTTGTTCTAGTGTGCAACTAAAAGGAATCACAAGAATCTCTAACAACATTTTGGAAACTTCTGGAACCTCCATAAGCAACAACTTATAAGGAGGTATCACACCCTGGGACTGTGGTTATTGTTTAAAGAGCTGTGGCTTCTGGAACAGGTTTTTCTATCCTTGCAGGCAACTCACTTCAAACTGTTTAACATTTTTTTTTCTTGAGTCACATCACCCTTTAGGCCTCAGCTGGCCTGGAACTCACTCTGTAGACCAGGATAGCCTTGAACTCACAGAGATCTGCTTGCCTCTGACTACCAAGTGCTAAGATTAAAGGCATGCACCACCATGCCTGGCTTAAAGATTGTTCTTAGCCACAATGTGGGTGCCTGGAATCAAACCCGGGGTCCTCGACAGGTGCAGTTGGTGCTCTTAACTGCTGAGCCATCTCTCTATCCCCTTAACATATTTTTTTTTAATTTTTGGTTCCAAGAGAGTATGTTTCCATATGGCTTTTTTATACTCTGCATTTTCTTTGTTTCTTTCAGAAACTGTGACTTTTCTGTGGTCCCAGCTGGCCTACAACTGTCTATGTAGACCAGGTTGACCCGGATCTCACAGGAATCCATCCATCTGCCTCTGCTTACTGCCTGCTGGATTAAAGGCATTCATCATACCTTGTTCATTTTGGCTAACCCTAACCCTAACCTCACCCACTACAATCTTGTCTTCCCTTTCCTTCCCCTCCCTGTTCTACTATTTCCCCTTCCTTAGAGAACACACTCAAAATACCTCTTCCAAGATTGTGGCATCTACAGAAACTATAAATTGAACACATAAAATAAAAAATTCAGAGATAGGCTGGGCATGTGTTGCATGCCATTAATCCCAGCAGAGGCAGGTAGATCTCTGTAAGTTCAAGGCCAGCCTGGTCTACATAATGAGTTCCAGGCCAGCTGGGAGTAAAGGGAAACACTGCCTCCAAAAGACCAAAAAAGTATTTCAGAGATAGAATCCACATATGTGGGAGATCACTTGACATTTGTTTTCTGTACCTGTGTTACCCAATTCACTAATTTTTTTATAGTTAGTCTGTTTACCTGAAAATTTCACCATTGTTTATATGTACCACATTTTCATTGTCCATTCATCAGTGGAATGAAATCTAGGCTGTTTCCATTTATTGCCTATTGTGAATAGAGCAGCAGTGAATGTGCATGAATCAGTATCACAGTAGTATAATAAAGAATCATGGGCTGGAGAGATGGCCTAGCGGTTATGAGTGCCGAATGCTCTTACAGAGGACCCGGGTTTGATCCACAGCATCCACATGGTGGCCGAGAACCTTATGAAACTCTAATTCCAGGAGAGCTCCAGTTCCAGGGGAATCCGACACCCTCTTCTGACCTCCACGTCATTGCACGACACGGGTGCACAGACCTACATGCACACAGTACATTCACACACATACAGAAATAAATAAAATTTAAAAAAGTATCATTTCAGATTATGTTCAAGAGTGACAGAGCTGGATCATTTGTTACATTTATTTCTACTTTTCTGAAGAAGCTTCACATTCATTTCCACAGTAGCTACATCACTTTGCACCTGCACCAGCAGTAGAAAAGTATTCCCATTAACCCACTTACTTGCAAGCATTTACTTCTCATATCTGTCTATCTATCTATCTATCTATCTATCTATCTATCTATCTATCTATCTATCTATGTATATGTACAGCACTAAGACTATGAACCATGGAATATATATATATTTGAGAAATTAGATTGTATTTACATAATTTCAAATCCTTCTAACTTCTTCCATGTCAAAAGGTATCTTGAGGTTAGGCATGCCCCATTTTCAGCCAACACAGGCTTAGAAGTAAGGAGTCAGCTTGATTGACAGCACACCCCTTTTCTTTCTTTATCTAAACGTATATTTCTATTGATTTTTCCCCTAATTTTTTTTTTATTTTTTAATAATAGGACATAAGTAATGAATACAGGCATCCTTCATGTAAAACCAATTTGCAAGTAACAATGCCCAAATTTATACAGCCTGAGGCCTCCATTGTCCAGCTGGGGGAGCTTATATGTACTATCATGTTGATCAAATAAGAGTCCAGTCTATGTTTCTGTAGTTTCGTAAGTTCACCCCAATCACAGCCCTTACATTCTACCATGTGCCCTTTTCTGCAGATTGTTCCCTAGGCTTTGGAAAAGGGACAAAAGTGGGCAAGAAGCCAAACAGCCTACTTTCTCTGGAGATGTCATTTTGGACTCTGATCAGTTCAGGCTGTTTCCTTTCATGGGTTGGCAGTTTATCCAGGAGTAACCTTTTACTCCTACTGATGAAGCACAAGCATTTAGATATATAGGCATTTATACAGTACTAATTATTATGGTCGGTTTCGTTTGTCTAGACACAGATGTATGGATGGTATGCTAATCCATGGACTATACCTTTTCTGTAAAAGCTAACACGATCTTACTGTGGCATATAACATCTCTTAACCACTAGAGGACTTAAGCTTGTGGCATCAGCCCTGAATTATTCTTCCAAGGAGAGAGCTAATAGCCAATTAGATTTGGGATATACAGACATTTGGCAGCCACTGCTGCACAGTATTTCCAGGCAGGTGAGGTATAGCTGATGCTGACAGAGGAGTCTTGCTTGACTCAAGGAGACCAATATTTGCTTTGCTTTTTTAGTGGCCTTTGGTAACATTCTCTGGCATTCCAGAAGCCAACTGTACACTTGCAAGTGTGGTCTCGATATATCTTTCCTGTATTAGTTACTTTTCTGTTGCTTTGATAAAACACCATGACCAAAGAAACTTATAAAAGGAAGAGTTTATTTGAGCTTATGATTAATGGTTCCATGGAATTAGAGTTGAATGTGGAGGGAGGCATGGCGGCTCTTATAACCATATAATCTTATAACCACATAATCTGCCTTGACAAATAAGTCATTTAACCAACCATCCTGTCTTGATACATAACTAACAAAACCACCCATCCTATCTTGACACAGAATTCATATAAGTAACAATCCTGCCTTGACAAATAAGTAATATAACCACTCATCCTGCCTTGTCACATAAGTAATATAACCACACAATCTGCCTTGACAAATAAGTCATATAACCACCCATCCTGCCTTGACACATAAGTTGTATAACAACACATCCTGCCTTGACAAATAAGTAATATAACTACCCATTCTGCCTTGACACACAATAAAACCACCTATCCTGCCTTGACACATAAGTCATATAAGCACCCATCCTGCCCTGACACATAAGTAATACAACTACCCATCCTCACTTTAGAAGTAAGATAAGCATTGTGGCTGGAGAGATAGCCTAGCGGTTAAGAGAAACGACTGCTCTTGCAGAGGACCCAGGTTCAATCCCCAGCACCCACATGGCGGCTGAGAACCATCTGTAACTCCAATTCAAGGAGAACTCCAGATCCAGGGGAATCTGAGACCCTCTTCTGACCTCTGCATCATTGCACAACACTGGTGCACAAACCTGCATGCAGACGGTACATTCAAACACATACAAAAATAAATAAAATTAAAAAAAAATAAAAATAAAAAAAGAACTAAGATAAGCTTGCATACTGCTTTGACACATAAATAATATAACCACCCATCATCCCTTGACACATAAGTCATATAACCACCCATCCTGCTTTGACACATAAGTCAGATAACCACCCATCATACCTTGACACATAGTAATATAACCACCCATCCTGCATTGACACATAATTTAACCACCTATCCTGCCTCGAAAAATAAGTAATATAACCATCCATCCTGCCTTGACACATTAGTAAAACAACCACCCATCCTGCCTTGACACATAAGTCATATAAGCACCCATCCTGCCTTGAAACACAAGTAATATTACAACCCATCCTGCCTTGACATATAAGTCATATAACCATCCAATTTACCTTGACACATAACTCATAGAACCACCCATCCTGTCTTGACACATAAGTCATATAACCACCCATCCTGCTTTGATACATAAGCAAAATAACCACCCATCCTGCATTCACACATAAGATATCAATGCATCCTACCTTGACACATAAGTAATATTACCACCCATCCTGTCTTGACACATAAGTAATATAGCCACCCATCCAAACTTGACAAGTAAGATATGCACCCATCCTGCCTTGAGTCATAAGTAATATAACCACCCATCCTGCTTAGATACATAAGTAATATCACCACACATCCTGCATTGATACATAAGCCATGTAAGCACACATCCTGCCTTGAAACATAAGTAAGATAAACACACATCCTGCCTTGACACATAAGTTATATAACCACCCATCCTGCCTTGACACATAAGTAATATAACCACCCATCCTGCCTTGACACATAAGTAATATAACCACCCATTCTGCCTTGACACAAAATTAATATAACCACTCATCCTGCCTTGATAACATAAGTCATGTAAGCACCCATCCTGCATTGACACATAAGTAATACAACCACCTATCGTTCCTTGACACATAAGTCATATAAGCATCCATCCTGCCTTGAGAAATAAGTAATATAACCACCAGTCCTGCCTTGACACATAAGTAATATAACCACCCAATCTGCCTTGACACATAACTCATATAAACACCCATCTTCTCTTGACACAAAAGTCACATAACCACCCGTCCTGCCTTAACACAAGTCATATATGGCATATATGCCTATAACATAAGTCATATATCCACCTATGCTGCCTTGACACATAAGTCATATAACCAGCCATGCTGCCTTGACACATAGTAATATAAGCACCTATCCAACCTTGACATAAAATTTCACCACCTACCCTGCCTTGAAAATTAAGTTATATAACCAACCATCCTGCCTTGACACATAAGATGAGTACCCATTCTGCCTTGACACATAAGTCATATAAGCATCCATCCTGCCTTGACAGATAATATAACCACCAATCTTGCCTTGACACATAAGTAACATAATCACCCAGTCTGCCGTGACACATAAGTCATATAACTACCCATTCTGCCTTATCACATAGTAATATAACCACCCATCTTGCCATGACACATATTATAACCACCTATCCTGCTTTGACAAGTAAGTAATATAACCATCAATCTTGGCATGACACATAAGTAACACAATCACACATCGTGGCTTGACACACAAGTCATATAAGCAAACATCCTGCTTTGAAAAAATAAGTAATAACCACAAATCCTGGCTTGACACATAAGTAATATGTCCACCCAATTTGCTTTGACACATAATTAATATAACCAACCAGCCTGCCTTGACACATAATTCATTTAACCACCCTTCCTGCCTTGACACATAAGTCATATAACCACGAATGCAGAAACAACCATAAAGTAAGAAGGGCTCATGCTTGCAAGTCAGCTGCCTTTCAGTGAAAGACCATCATCAAGAATGCTGCTGGATTGTGCAGTCTATATGGGATGGGACTTTCACAAATCACCCGTGGTTCTCATCTTGACTCTGAAAGGAACCAAGCATTCGCCCTTCTGGAAACCTCAGGAGATGGCTCCACTGCACACAGTACCAGGATGCAAGAAGGGACTGGTGGCTCATTCATAGGAGGGGTCACATTTTGATGCACTGCTTACATCAGGGAACAGCTGCATTATTTTGTGATCATGCACGTGGAACCAAGCTTATCCCATCCGTCCCAAGCTCCCACCTTGAATCAGATAACACCTGGGCTCTCCAATGTAGGACCTCAGAACCTCAGAACCTGGCTCCCACACAGATTCACTGTAGACACAAGGACTGAGGGACTCATTCTCACAAGTGATTCAGTCTGTATCAGGCTGACCACAGTTGATATTGCCTTATTGCTGAACCTCTCTACCTAGCGTGGGCCTTCCTCAGTTCACCCTCAAGCTCTTATCTTGGCTATGAAAGGACTCAGGCCTTCTCCAAACCATAGACCTCAGAACATGGTTCCCAATGAACAAGTTCACTCATGCATCAGTGGGTGAAGGAGGACTCAATTCTACTTCTAACTCCATTTGTTGAAGTCTGGACAACATGGACATAGCTGGATCCTTTGTACTCACTCTATCTGGGCTGTCAGGATGACACCTAAAAGGACTTGGGCCCTGTCTGTTTCAGTCGTGAAGCAGTGACATTAGATGGATATTCTTACTTCTCTGAAACTATGAGGCTCAAATCAGTGGACATTTTATCTGAAACCATACCCAGAGCCACCCAGGCCTGACAGAAAGGAAGGAACAGCATGTTCTGGGGGACCCTTTGTGCTCCATCCTTGTCCTAACCTTGGTTTTAGTCAAAGACTAGACCACTGTCCACTATGGACCTTGGTCCACGATGTACAGGCTCTGATTACCAGCATCTCATGAAGCTAAACATGGGCAGAGGCACATTTCTACACATTTGTGTCCCTGTGCAGGACTGACAAAAAATGCAACACTGAGCATGTGGGACACTCTATCTGTGAAAGTGCTTCCTTAATCCACCTACAACTTCATTCTCTAAGACATTTGATTTCTCTTTCTCCTATCCTTGCATCTCTCTAAGAACCATCTATAGTAATGTGCAGTTCACTCCAGTGTCCTTATGAGCCACCTATACACTCCGTTGCCTAATGTCCATAAGTCTCAACTCTTCCTAGGTTCTTCATTACCACCCATGATTCTATAAGAGGAGCTATGTGTATCTGGGAAAGCTAATTGCATCCCTACCTCCTTGATCCTGATCAGTGAACTGGAGAAAATTAACACATTCCATTCTGTGGGGCACAGTGCTTTCTTCTAGTGAAGGCAAAGTGGTGCAAACTATATAGAGTGGACTTTGGACATTTTCTTTTCTGGGGCATAGATAAGACTGTGGCAATTTTGCTTTTATCCCAGATTCATGTACCTCCTTGCTCTAGTTTGGTTAAGCAAGTTCAACTCTAAGACCGTATCATCTTTTATAAACAATAAGCATTCTTTTTCATCATTCAAGTCAGTTTAAGAACTCCTGAGAAAGTTGTTCCTGACCATAATAGACAAAGTAGCTAGTGTCCTTCTGTCACCACACTAAACAATACTGCCTCTCTATTTTGCTTTCCAACAGCCATCCTAGATATCTAAAATTATTTTCTTCTTGCATATTTAACTTCACTGTGGCAGAAAGAAAACCTCCTGTCTTAATCACTGTGGATATGTTCTAGGTCATTTCCAATGTCATCTGTGTCCCTGCAGGACACTCAGATACAATGACACACATACTAAGCAGAGAAACTGTGACTTTGGACCTCCCGCCTCATCAGAAAATACATTTGATCCAGGCATCCAAGCAAACATTATCCAATTCTGACAGAAGCCTCCTTTAAAACACTGACTGCTGGGAAGTGGGGGCAGATGTCTCTTGGCACCGAAGCCACCTTCTGATCTTCTGGAGGATGTCCAGAAGCAGTTTCTTCCTCGGAATATTGGAAACTCTGTTCTCCCCAAAGTAAATGGTTGGGATTGACCGTTCCAGACCTGTAGATCATGTATGCATTTTTCTTTATTTAATACTTTTTTCTATGTGTATGAATGTACTGTCTGCATGCAAGTCTGTGCACCCGTGTCGTGCAATGCCGCGAAGGTCAGAAGAGGGTGTAGGATTCCCCTGGAACTGGAGTTCTCCTGGAATTGCAGTTTCAGATGGTTCTCAGCCACCATGTGGGTGCTGGGGATCGAACCCAGGTCCTCTGCAAGAGCACTCGGCGCTCTTAACCGCTAGGCCATCTCTCCAGCCCAATGTATGCATTTTATTTCCTGCACTGGGCTCAGGTGAAATTTGTTTTTAGAAGCTTACGACTGACTTCATTTTTTTAATAAAAATATTGATTCTTATTTCCTATGCCAGTGTTTTGGCTGCATGTATAGAATGGCCCCACATGTTTATAATACCCACAAATCCCAGAAGAGGACATCATAACCCCCCCACTTGAAATGGAGTTATAGATGGCTGTGAGTTGCATATGTGTACTGGGAACCAAACCTAGGTCCTCTGGAACAGTAGAAAGTTCTCTTAACTATTAAGCTATATCTCGAGCCCCTTAGCTTTTGCTTTTCTATAGTTGTTTTATATTTTCTTTCAGCCCTGCATACTCAATTACTATTTTTTAATCTGGTTGTCCTATAAGTGCTTTATTTCTCCTCATTCAATTTTCACCAATGAAAATTAGAAAAGCAAAGCAGTCTCTTAAACTTACTACATAGGTAGACTCTGGCCCGCTGTTTTGGGGACAAGAAACCATTGAAAATGAACCTGCTGAATGAATCAATAGCTTGTATTTGATGATTCTGTATCTGTCGTTGGGTGATGAAACTTCTATTATGCAATGAGGTTGCTTTTGAGGGATCGCTTTTCTTTCTGTAAAGAGAACAATCTGAAAACAGAGCAGCAGTTAAGGGAACACCTTCTACCTTGTTGTCCTCATCACCATTTGGTAACCAGATACTGTTAGGTCCAGGCTTCCCAGAATCCCAAGGGGCACACAAGTGCCCACTTCCTCCAGAAGCTGTCAATCTTCTGACCCCTTCCCCTGTACCTGAGGGCCGGCCCCCTGGGTATAAATGGGTGGATCCCAGCCGCCATTGCTCTCTTTGTCCTGCTCTGTCTCTCTCTCTGTCTGCCTCTCTCTCTTCCTCTCTGCCCCCTCTCTCTGTCCTGCTCCTGCCCCCTGCCAAGCTGTCCAGTTCCACCACGTGTCTGCAGGCGGCTCAGGCTGGCATTCCCACATGGAAGTAAAGCATGTTCCTCGAGTGACCTAAGCCTCATGTGACTTTTATTGGGATTCATGCTTTTGTATAACCTAACATATACCATAGTTCTACCTCCCATCTACCACATCACCCAATCCCAGTAAGGATCCCACTCTGTCAGAGATGGGACACTGTGGAAGAATCTTGGAGAAAGTTTCCATAGGGCATACTACTCTGTCAGCAATGCAGGGAACTAATCAAAGAACTGTTTGGAATAAAGATGGTGCAATGAATAGGCCTTGAGCAAGTCCAATCAATATTTTTGAGGGCTGTCCTGATAGCTTCCAATCTGGGAAGCAGAATCTGATTCCAGCTCACATGTATGTGAGGCCAGGAGGCAGGAGAAGGAGGGTAATACTGAGAATGAGATAGAATGTGCTCCAGGGAAGAGGCCACAAGGCTTCGTCCCTTTGTATCAGGACTATCGCTCCTCACCACTGGACTGGTCTGTTGAGCATCTGAACCTATCTGATTACAGCAGAGTTGTAAACCAACTCTAGGCTGCTTAATACTTACCATTGTATTTCCTATTATATGTAGTTTGGATGTCTTTGAGCTCTGACAAATAAAGGTTGGCATTGATTACTTAGATCATCTTTTGGAGTGTTGAGTGAGGCACCTTTTGTGGGCACACCAGGAGCCACCAGAGCAGGGCAGGCTGGGAGTGATGCTATTCTGTGGGCCAACCTACAGCAGGGAGGGTCCAAGAGAGATGAGGGGCAAATGAGTGGGGATAGAGCAGGAGCAGGGCAGGGTCAGAGAGTAAGCAGTTCCTGGGCAAGCTGGAATAGGAACAGGGTGGAATGGGTGGAATGAGCCTTTTGTCAGCAGATCTGGAACGGGAACTGGGCAGCGGTGGGAGTGACACACATTTGGGGGAGTGGACAGAAAAAACATATGTTTATTTTTAAATTTTGTAAAAATTTTATTTTGTTGGGTGTGTTGTGGCATTTTTTTTTTTAGTTTGTGCACCCGTTGTCCTGCAATGCCCACGAGGTCAGAAGAGGGTGTCCGGATTCCCCGGAAACTGGAGTTCCCTGGAATTGGATTACAGTGGGTTCTCAGCTGCCATGTGGGGTGCTGGGGATCGAACCTGGTCTCTCGCAAGAGCAGTTGGCGCTCTTAACCGTTAGGCCATCTATCCATCCCCATGACAGGCATTTTTGTGAGCAGTCCTAGAATCGGAGCAGGGCAGGATGGGAGTGTTGCGCATTTTGTAGGCTGACCCAGAACAGGAGCAGGGCTTGGCAGGGAGGGAAGCACTTTTGAGCAGAGCTGCAGGAGGAACAGTGTGGACTGGGAGTGAGTGCCATTGTGGGTGGACCTTGAACACGCGTGGGGGAGGGGGGCTGGGAGTGAGGAGGCTGATGGGGGCAGAGCTGGAACAGGACCAGGAGCAGGACTGGGAGCAAAGTGCATTTTGTGGGCAGGCCTCGAAAGGGAACAGGTAGGGGTTGGGAGAGATATACATTTCGCGGGCAGGCCCATAGCGGGGTGGGGCAGGGGGAAATGAGGGGCATTTTTGGTGCTGCTAGATTAGGATCAGTACGCTAGGTGAAGGGCCGAGTAATTTGTGGGCAGGGCTAGAAAATAAATTGGGAGGACTGTGTGTAGAACATTGTGGAACTGGAAGTGAGGAGAACGTTTTGGGTGGAGCTTGAACAGGAGCATGAAGGGACTGGGAGTGAGAGACTGCGTGTTGTGAGCTGGAAGAGGAGCAAGAAGGGGTGTAACAGAGGCCCCACTGACTCAATTTTTGAGTATAGCCACCATTTTAAGCAGGTACTGGAACCTGCCCAATTCAGGAAAAGGGTCAATTGCGGCAAGGTTTGATTGGCAACTGACCTTTTCAGGACAAGGTCAGGTCCTGGAGGACTCAAGATAGCTAATAATGTTAAACTTGTTAAAGATAACTTGTTGGTATGTGAGGCAAGTGACTGTGCCCAATACTTCCGATTACAGTCCCCAGGATTGTGCTCTAAAGATAACTGTTGGTATGTGTTAGGTCTGAGCTTCCCAGATTCCCTGAGAGACACAGACAGCGCCTACTTCCTCAGAGGCTGTCAATCTTCATGACCACTCCTCTGTACCTGAGGCCTGCCCCCACGATATAAGTGGGGTGGACCCCAAGCCGCTCCTCTCTCTCCGTCTCTCTCTCTCTCGCACTCTCCTCTCTCTCTCCTTCTCTCTCCCTGGCATGTTGTGGCCGGTTCACACATGGTGTTTTGTCTGTAGGCGGGGCCCTTGCAGGCTGGCCCTTGTCTGTGTAATTCCACAGGAAGTAAATCTTGTTCCGGGCGTGACTTAAGCCTCACGTGCCTTTTTATCTGGGCTGGGCTGGGGCTACACTAGCCCTTTTTTATAACCTAACCAGTATGTGCGAGGCAAGGTGGGCTATCAATGAGTTGTAATCCTGCTATATCCAATAAGGCTGGAAGTTACCCAAACTCTGCTAAAATTCCCCTAGACCCTGTATAAAAAGCCTGCGAGCAACTTATCAGGGTTGGAGCCTTTTCCTCTCCCAACTGGCAGCTGCCGTTTACTTTTTCCTGAAATAAAGTCTTGGTTTTCCATCCTTCAGTGTGTCTGGTGTGGATTCTCGAACTGTAACAGGGGCAGAGAGTGACACTCATTTTCTGGGCAGTCCTGGAACCACAGCAGGGCAGGGCATGGAGAGATGCTGGGCTTTGTGTGTTGAGCTAGATGGGAACAGGGCGGGTCTGAGAGAAAGAGCTTTGTGGGTGGGGCTAGAACAAGGAACTGGGTGGCATGGGTGTAATGAGCCTTTTGTGGGCAGACCCAAAATAGGAGCAGGGCGGGGTTGGGATTGATTCGCGTTTTGTAGGCAGACCTGCAACAGGAGAAGGGCAGGATGGGAGTGATGCACATTTTGTGGGCAGTGCTGGAACAGGATCAAGGTGGGGTGCAGAGTCAAGCCCTGTAGGCAGGGCTGCAGCAGGAGAATTCTGAGAGTGGGCGTGAGGAAACCTTTGTGGGCTGAGCTTGAGTGGGTTGGGGCTGAGCAGGAGGAGACTTGTGGGAGGAGCAGGAGGCGGTCAGGGTGGTGAGTGTTGTGCATTTCGTGGGCAGTCCTGGAAAGGGAGCTGGGTGGGGCGGGGATGGATGCTCTTTTTCTGTGCAGACCTGGACCAGGGTGGGGCAGGGAGAGATGAGGGGCATTGTGAGTGGGGCTAGATCAGGAGCAGGGCTGGGCGGGAGAGATAGAAGTTTGTGGGAAAACCCAGAACAGGAGCAGGGTGATGGGAAGAGAGAGATGAGGGGCCTTTTGAGTGTGGCCAGATCAGGAGCCAGGAGTGGTCAGAGAGCAAGAACTTTGTGGGAGGGGCTAGAAGATATACTTCCTGAACTGGGTACGATTAGCCTTTTGTTAGCCTACCTGGAACAGGAAGAGGGCAGGGGTGGGAGTGATGTGCATTTTGTGAGCAGACCTGGACCTGGTGTAGGAGGGAGTTTAGGAGTGACTCACATTTTGTGGGCATACCTGGAAAAGGACCAGAACAGGGCTTGGAGTGATGCACATTTTGTCGGTAGCACTGGAAGAGGAGCAGAGCAGGCTGGGAGTGATGGGCATTTTGTGGGCTGACCAGGAGTATTGTGGGGCTGGGAGTGACACATTGTGGGCGGGGTTGCAGCAGGAGCATTCTGGGAGTGAGACCACTCCCAGACCACTACCATCCAAACATCTGGGCAGAGCTTGAAGAGGGTGAGGGAGGGGTAGGAGTGAGGAAATTGTGGTGGGTGGAGCTGGTACATGAGCAGGGTGGGTCAGAGAGTGCTGAGCATTTTCTGGGCAGGCCCTGGAGCATGAGTAGGGCAGGACATGGAGAGATGAGGAGCATTATGAGTGTGGGCAGATAAGGAGCAAGGCAAGGTCTGAGAGCAAGCACTTTGAAAGTTGTCCCATGCCTACAGGATCTAAGGGAGCAAAAGGGAGGGGTGAGGAATCCGCCAGCAGCTCCCTTGTGGGGGCTGAATGTGCCAACACAAAATTTCAACCTGGCTGTGGATAATTACCACAGCTCACTTCAGGCCAGGCTATTTGCCCCGACAGGGTCCCTTGGTCTTGGGTGCAGGCCATCGCTGAGCTGTGGCGGAATAAATTCCACTTGCTGGAGAACCACACCCAGAGACAGATTTCACAGACTAGTGGCTAACTGCAAGTCTCTATCCAAGTCTAATTAACCAGTCCCAACTAATCAACACACACTTCCTAGGCTGGTATTCTGCAGATTGACCCCTGTCCAGCAAATACCCGGTAGCATTCACCACAAGCCCTAAGCCTAATAGGCTTAACTTACAACTGCAGAAATTACAGAATTCATGGACCCTCAGATGATGGTGAAGGAGAATCCATTTATTTGTTCACAGCACTTTGTTTTTATTTTTTTTTATTGATGCGTTGTGTATTTTATACATCATAATCCAATTCAGTTCAGGCATAATATCCCCTTCACTGTGGCCAGGCCCGAGGCCCCACCAGCTAACCATCCCAGATCGTGCATCTGCCTTACTTTTTTGCAATCTTTCTCCTGGCTTTTTTGTTTGGTTTTTTTTTCATTTTTTATTAAAACAATAAGTGATAATTTGTGAGTACAAGCATCCTTCATGTAAAACCAATTTTGGCAAAGAAGTTGTGCTGAAACCCACACAGCTCAATGGTCCCACATCCAGGAGGGGGTGCTTGTATGTTCATCAAGTTGATCAAATGAGTGTCCAGCAGCTATATTGTGTAGTTTCACCATTCACCCCAATCACAGCCCTTACATTCTAACTCACCACGCACCCTCTTGCACAGATTGTTCCCTAGGCTTAGAAAAGGGGCAACAAGTGGATGAGAAGCAACGCAGTCTACTTTCTCTGGAGAAAGTTGTCTCTTGTCTCTAGTCAATTCCTTGGCTGTTTTCTTTCATGGACTGCCAGCTTGTTCAGGCATAAACCGTTTTTCGATCCTACTATATAAGCACAAGCAATTAGATATATAAGGTAATTTAAACCGTACTAAGTGTTATGGTAGGTTACTTTGGTATAGACACAGATGTTTGGGGTGTAGTTAATCCATGATTACTTTTCTTCTTCTTAAGTATGACAGGGTCTCGTGTGGTTTATAACATCGCCTAACCTAACTAGAGGACATAAGCTTGTTGCAAATCAGCCATGGGTTTGGGTTATTCCTCCAAGGAAGAGAGCTAATAGCCAATGAGAGTTTGGGATATAAAGACATATTGCTGCCACTGCTGCACACAGTATTTCCAGGCAATGAGGTGTAGCTGGTGCTGACAGAGGGGATCCAAGCCCCCACAAAAGGTAAAGGGCCCTTGCCTCTAAACTGGGATATCCGCAAGGAAGAGAGGGATAAGCCCTGCTGTTGAAGACCTGGATATAAACATGGGAAAGATTTGTATGGAGACCGAACTTGCAAGTATACAGATGGGCTCTGGAATGCCAAGATGGTTTACCAAAGGCCACTAAACCAATAAAGCAAAACAAAGGTTCCTTGAGTCAAGCAAGCAACTTGTTTTTTATAAAACAAAGAGCGATATCATCTCAAGCCTGCTTTCGGACCCCCTGCCTCATGCTCTGTAGACATAACAGGTTCTGTTTCAAGGGTTTTTCTCACAGGGTTTGCTAATGCAAGCAAATCTTTCCTAGGGCCATGCTTTGGTGTAAACAGACAGGCAGGCAATTTAGCACAATACTGACACAGGTGGTCTCCCACTTACAGCACTTTGTAGGTGTGGCTAGAACAGGATCTGAGTGGATTGGGTATAATGAGACTTTTGTAGGCAGACCTGGGACTGTAACAGAGTGGGGCTGGGAGTGATGAGCACTTTGTGGGCAGGCCGGAAGAGGAGCATGAGAGGTGGAACAGATGGGAGCTGGGCGGTGCTGGGAGTGATGAGCCAAGTTGTGGGTGAGGCTGGATCTGGAGCTTGGCTAAGGCTAGGAATGATGAGGTGGATTTTTTGTGATGGGGCTTAGGAGAAGCCCAGCTGGATTGTGAGCAGCCTGGAAGGAATTGTGGGTAGAATTGAATGGCAGCAGTGACCTGGTGTTTGTGTGTGGATTTAGGATGGACTGCAGAAAATTACATATCTGTATACATATGTAATGGATGCTATATGTTACATATTAAGTAATGTTAAAATATTTGACAAACATTCTGACATTCTAACAAGGATTTATATACCAATGTCTAAACATTGCACTAAGCCTATGAAACTTGGAAAAAATACCAGTAATGTCTACTATAATACTAAGAAAAAGAATACTGATTTTTCGGGCCTGGAGAGATGGCCTAGTGGTTAAGGGCACCGAGTGCTCTTGCAGAGGACCCAGGTTTGATCCCAGCACCCACATGGAGGATGAGAATGGTCTTTGGCTCCAGTTCCAGGGGAATCCAACACCCTCTTCTGACCTCCATGCATTGCAACGACACAGGTGCACAACCGGCAATGCAGAGAGTATTCATACACGTAAAATAATAAATAAAAAATTTTTATTTATTCTTTAAGGAAAAATAACAAGAAATTTAAGATGTGCTAGTTTTTTAATTGATGCTTTGTGGATTCATACATCATTTTCCAATTCAGTTCAGGCTATTTCCTTCCCTTCCCCCCCCCCCACCCTATCCCAGATCATGCAATTCTGCCATAAAAGAAATTCACTGTCTCTAGTTTTTTTTTTTATTTTCTAGCTATAATATAATCCATGAGTACAGGCATCCTTCGTGCAAAAAACCATATCTGCAGGCTGTTTGTGCCCAAACACCCACAGCCCCACCATCCAAGTGGGGGTGACAGGTTGTTTGTTCAATCAAGTTGATGTATCAAATGAGTGTTCCAGCTACATTGCTGGTAATTCTCACCATTCACCCCAATCAGCAGCCCTTACATTCGACCAACGCCCCTTTCGCAGCAGGGTTTTTTGCCCTAGGCTTAGAAAAGGAGGACAGGTGATGAGAAGGTAAGAACAGTCCAGTCTCTCTGGACTGTTGACTTGGACTCTGGTCAAATTCTGGCTGTTTCCTTTCATGGGTGACATTTTGTCCAGGAGTAGAGGGGGGGGGGGGGGGGGGGGGGGGACCTTTCGATCCTACTAATGAAGACAAGCAATTAGATAATGAGGTATTTAGCAGCACTAATAGTTAGTATTACTTTGACATAGACACAATGTGTGGATTATTTAATCCTGAATTACATTTCCTCCCCCTGTTCAAATATGACAGGGTCTTACTGTGCTTATAACATCTCCTAACACTTGTAGCGGAGTAATGCTTGTGGCATCAGCCATGGTATTTCCTCCAAGGGGAGAGCCATAGCCAATTAGATTTGGATAATACAGACATGGCTGCCGCTGATGCACAGGATTTCCAGGCAGGTGAGGTGTAGCTGGTGCTGAGGTGGAGTCTCTTGACTAGGGAGACCCTATTTTGCTTTTATTGGTTTAGTGGCCTTTGGTAACACTTCATCTCTGGCATTCCAGAGGCCATCTGTACACTTCATGTAGTTTCTCAATACATCCATCCCATGTAACGTCAGGTCTCGGCAGTCAGGGTCTTATTGCCTATCCTCCTGCGTAGGTATCCCAACTTAGAGGCAGGAAGCCCTTACCTTTTTGGTGGGGCCTTGGATCCCTGGAAACATCCCACCTGGTAGAACAATCCATTGCTGAATGTCAGAGCTCCTGATTAATATACTTTGCTAAGTGCATAGCCCAGGACTGTTAGTTTATATTTGTGTCTAACAGGAGATTAATCTTCTTTCCCAGTTTCATGTCTATAAGTCAATCTTAAAGAAAGCATTTTACCGGTTTTATAAAGATTACCTCTATAAAGATTGTCTTCCAATTACCAGTTGGGGAGACCTCATCATCGTCATATTTCTCCTGTTCTACGGGGGGGAAGGCAAGAAAGTCTCTCTCATATCAAAACCTTTGTGGGCACCTAGAAGTAAGTTTCATTGGACTCTTATAAATAGTTGTATACATGTAGGATCCACAGAGGGTATCGGTGTTTATGGCAATACTGAGGCTCCTTTCTCCTTTCGAATGTCAGACGGGCCACCTTTCGTTGCCCTACTTTGTTGGTAAAATCCACTCAATGCAAAAGCTGTATCTTTCTTTTTCTCACCTAATTTCTTTTCGTCTCTTTTTGCCCATGTGGAAAACAAACAATCTTTTCCCTATAGTTAGTTTTAAGATTTTGGATTGCAAGTTTTTGTTTGAAGAAAAGGTTTCATGTCTTCTGTATCCCCCCCCCTTTTTTTTACCGATAAGTCTCCAAGAAGACAGTTGTATTATACATAACTATAGGGTGGAAGTCAAGGCCCAGATTTCATCAAATTCCCATGTTGGACTAGAAACTGAGCAACTTATGGTTTGGGTTGTGATTATTTGTTTTTGGATTCTTTGTGTGTTTTAGGGGCAATATTTTTTTGGGTTTTTTTTACGTTAATTCATCTTAAAGAGAATGCAAGTTGATACTGTTACAACAGAGAATATTTATAGAGAACATGTTGTATGTGTCAATCCCAAAGTTTATTGTTAAACAGATTTTATGTAACACAAATGTGGGCAACAGCGAATATATCTCATTTAATCAGATGCATACTGTTTTTATCAGATCTGTAAACCAATGTTGTTAATATACACATGTTTACTATTACTTTTACTAAGTCCTAAACACCATGTGGGCCTGTAGACAGTGTCTAAGGCGAAACTGGGTACTTGCTGAGCTCACGTCAATTAAATAGGCCTTAATCGAATATACAACACCCGTGTCCCGCTCCCACCCACCCCGTCCCACCAATCACCTCCCCCCATCCCCCCCTTTCCAATTCATTCAAATGCAAATCTTCCTTTCTTCTGTAGAGAAGAAGGAGGTGGAAAGACAGGGAGATGTCCCTCTCCCACCAATCCCANCCCTGCTCGTGTTGTGGACTGCCCATAAATTCCCTATCACACACCACCCTGCCATGCTCCTGTTCCAGGTCTGTCCACACATTGTGAGAAACTCGGAGCTCCTCCCTTCACATTTCCTGGCCTGCCCACTAAAGAGCATCAGTCCCCTTCTGCCCTGCACCTGTTCATGGTATTCCCACAAAAACTGAGTCACTCCCAATCTCACCCTGCTCCTGTTCCCGTCCTCCAGGATCTACTCCTGTTCTAGGTTGCCCACAAAATGGGCAGTCACTCCCGGCCTTGCCCTGCTCCTGTTCTGGGTCTGCCAACAAAAATCCAATTATTCCCAATTCACCCAGTTCCTGTTGCAGCCCCTCCCACAAAATGTTTGGACTCTGACGCTGCCCATCTCCTGATCTAGCACCACTCACAATGGCCCTCATCAATCCCTGCCTCATCTGCTCCTCCCAGCCTCTCTCCAGTCCTGTTCAAGCAAAGTGCACAATGTCTCCTCACTCCCAGTCCCACAATGCTCCTGCTCAAGGCCAACCCACAATGCTTCACTCCTAGCCCTCCCTGCTCCTGTTCTGTGTCTGCCCACAAAATGCTTGTCACTCCCATCTTTTTTGGGTTGAGTTTGATTTTCTAGATATCACTAGTAAACTGGTCACTCAGGTACCTCTAATATTTTATGATCTTAGTGCATTAATTAAAAACCAAGATTCTATCCTATCTTTTCATACGTTTTCCAAGACATAATGAACATGAAAATAGTATTCATTGGGAAACTCACATGTGAGTGTGTAAAAAGTCATTTCACCTTTTCAGAATTCTACACTTCACATCACTTTATGTCCAGGCAGACGAGTCAGAAGGAGGACTCTGAAAGAAGCCAGCACTGGGTCAACAGCACAGTCCTGGCATGAGTCCTGCCCTCTGTGCTTTCCAAGGGAGCAGAGTCCAGAGGTAAATGGATTGTCTCACACAAAACACCATGTGTCATACTTGTACACCATTCCCCTGGCTCTTCACCCCGGGAACTGAATATTATGCTGAGACAATTTCTCTATCTCTGTCTCCTTTAGATTAGCTGAGGTTATCCAAGCATGAGGGAGATTCCCCCATAGAACACAGATCATTGGAACTCCTGCAGCAGCACTGTGCTCCATGTAAGTTCCCCTTATTAGATTGATTTCTGTTCTGTTCTCTGTCATGCACACACATGTATCTTACCCAAGTTCATGCAAGTGCACATGAACCAAGTTCTGCAGTTTACTGAATATAAACTATTTACCCCAACCAGAAGTCCATACCTCCCATAGTGACACCTTCCTGTAGTAAGGAGTCCAACTGAGAGGAAAATAAGCAGGGTGGAAGCTGCCTAAGGCAAGCAGCCTCTCTGGCAGAGGCTACCTTACGTGAGGTTTGGAAGGGTCTCTAGGATCAGAATGCTCCTCAATTGATGAGATTTGAGAGTTTGCCTGTGTCAAGATTCCAGTTCAGGGGATGTTATGCATTCGAATTTCAGATGCTCTTCTGCTCTCCAGGTCTTGGGGCTCCACACCTACCTTGTTGCTTCCATACACAGAGATAGAAGGGGGCATGGGATATGAGCCCTCTATTCAGAAAGGACAGGCAGCGAATAGCACCCTCTGATAGGACAAGAAGAAAGAGGACCTTAAAATCCAGAGATGAAGTCTAGGGACACATATGGACATTTCACAGTGACTCAGCAGAGGCCAATGGGAGAAAGGACTTGGGAGCTGAACAGGTAGTTACTTCAGAGACCCTCGATCCCAGGGGACACCTCTGCATTCCCATGTTCCCAATACATTCAGCCACTGTGATCCTCTGAAAACTAAAGCAGGGACTTCTGGGAGCATGCAACCTCGAAGAAGGGCTGCCTCTCCTCCGCACACGCCAAGTGTCAGTGACCTCCTAGGATGGCAGTTCCCCTCCTTTACTGCCACCACCACACACCTCTGATCTCACAAACCTGTGATAAGATGCTACAGTGCTGTTCTAGTTTCTCTTCAATTGCTGTGACAGACCAAAACCAACGTGGGGAAGAAAGGGTTTATTTGGCTCGAATCTCCTGGGTCACAGTTCATCACTGAAGGAGCCCTGGATAGGAACTCAGAGCAGGAACCAGAAAGCAGATGCTGAAGCACAGGCCATGGAGGAATGCTGCTTATTGGCTTTTTCTCATAGCGCATGCCCAGCCTGCTTCCTTACACTGTAAATAACAAGCTGCCCAGGGGTGGCACCACTCATAGTGTGGTGGGCTTCCTCACATTGCTCAACAATCAAGATAATACTCCACAGGCATATCCACAAGCCAATCCAATGGACACAATTCCCCAATTGAGGCTCGCTCAACCCAGGTGTGGCAAGTTGACACTAAAGCTATACAGTGTCATCTGCATAGACCGTCAACCCACGGGGATGGCAGATCTTTCTCATTAAAAGTTGGAAGTCCCTGGGGAGAGCGAGATGGCTCAGTGGGTAAATCACTTCCTGTACAGATACAGGTCTGCAGTCCAATCCCCAGCACACATTTAATAATGAAAACACAAGGGCAGGGTCAGGCACCTGTGATCTCTGCCCAGAGGAGCTCGAGACAGGAGGATCAATGGGGCCGGCTGACCAGTTGGTCTAGCCCACACAGGGAGCTTTAGATTCCATCAGAGATGCTGTCTTGACAGACAAGGTGGAAGATGATTGAGGAGCCTCTGCCTTCCACATGCACATGTATACATGTACTAATGCATATGATCACAGTACATGGTCACTCATGTACACACACTCACACACACACACACACACACACACATACAGGACACAAGGTCTTACACCATTGTCTTTGAAATGAGGTTGTCTGTTGGGTCACAAGATTTACATTCCCATCTGTGTCAACCTGAAGTTTGTCTTCAAAGCACAGAGTAAAGCCTCACATTTCTTCCTCTCCTTCACTATGAAGGAGTGAATGAGTGTGGTATTGGAGAATACAGTAGAACCAAGGCCCCAGGGATTATATTGGATAGAGCAGATGATGGAAAATTTGGGAAGTTCAGAGACACAGTGTCATCAGGAACCCAGTGTGCCCTCTGGGTGTGCGGGGTCCCCTGCAGAGACCATGAGGCCATCTGTATCTAATACCTCACATGGACTTGGTGATGCCCAGAGAGTGGCCACAGGGGAACCATACTCTCTGGCACAGGTCAAAGAGAGCTAGGCCTGGCATGAAGCTCATGTGATTTTTTTAGACCAACATCCAAGCATATGCTCCATCAAACTGGAAATGAACTTTTATTATTTTGGGGAGGAAAATAACAAGGAGTTCTCTTGGTGGCAATAGCACCACTCACATGGTCTGTCTCAGATTTTATTTTCTGAAGGTGCTTCTTGCAGATGGTCTGGGGGACTGCAGGGAGAGAAGGTAAAGGAAACAATGCCCTTCTAAGGAGTGGGTGGAGGAGGAGCCCTGGCAGAAACTCTGCAGGCTGCTGATCACTTCCTGGCCCCGTTTAAGATAGTCCTGTCAAATAGGTCTTTCTCACGGTATCTCACAGGTGGGCCCTGCAGGTACTTCACTTCTGCCTCCTTGTACTCGAGCTCATACAGGGCAGCGATGGAAAAAATAATGGCTTCTGGAAGAAGAACCTCCATGGTCAACCTCACTTTGTCTCTCCTTGCCAGGGCGAGCAGCTGCGCCCCTGCTTGATTGCAGAGTTCTTGGAGACGCTTGGCCACCAGATAAAGCTGGTCATTGTCTTCCAGGTAGGTTTTAATGCAGAACAGTGGCCACTTTGCTTTTCAAAGGTTAGAGAGCCACCTGGAAGGCTTCCTGCCATTCATGATGTCCAGCAGGTGCTGGTCGGCTCCCTTTCTCTTCACAATGAAGTGTACGAGCTTCTGGTTGGCTCTGTCACCAGCAGCCCTCATGCGGTCAGGCAGGAGTTTCTTACAGGCCCTCTTGCCACCCAGGGAGCTCTCCTTCTCCTCCCAGTCTTCTAGTTCAGCATAGCTCAGCTTTGGGAAGTTGATGTGCAGATTGACATCCTGGATGGCTCTCCTTAACTGGTAACTGGCTTGGCTTGCATAGTAGTCTAGGAAAGTGCCCTGGAAGGAGCCGAGAGAGAAGCCCATTCTGTAGTGGTCGATCATTGAGAAGCACCAGCTACCACCCTGGCTGTAGGCCTTGCTGACTCTCCTCAACAGGGCTTTTCTCTCCTTGCAGTCCAGGTGCTTCAGCCTGCAGAGAGGGACTCGGATGCCCCTGTGCTCCAGAGGCATGTCTGCCTCGATCAACAGCACCCTCGCTGTCTTGGTGCTTTTGTTCACCCTCTTGACCACTGTGGCCAAAAGGGCAGATCCTGAAATTTGAACCAGGCCAATGCTCCTCTTTCAAAAATATTCTGCTTCGGGGCAGAAGTTCCCTTGGTGGTGTGGCGGGATCGTTGAACTCTGCCCTCCCTCCTCTGATTCCTGGTGCTGACCACCTTAGAGCAGACCTGAGGTTTGAGTTCTAGGAGCAGGCTCTTCCTTCTTCTGTCTCAGCGTCTTCTATGTATTTTTTTTAACTAAAAGTTTCTGTCACAAAAAACTAGTAGCAAAAATGATTAACAAAACAAAGTGACTGGTTTAATCCAACGGTCTCAATCCTAAATTTACCTAGTCAATTTCTAGCTTGTGTTTAGTTATGTTACCCTTTGAAAGTGGTCACCCCAGGTGCCAAAATGGAATCAGATGCCAACCATGTTGATTTTTTCTATGCTGAAAAGGTATGTTGAATGTGGCAATTAGAGTATCCCCCATCCAGAGGGTCTAGCTAAAAGGCCTCCAAAAGCATAACGTTAATACAGGGGAAAAATATATCCTTGACTAGTTGCCCATGAAAGTGAAGTGAAATCAGTAAGTAATTAGTACATGATCCAGGCAGAGGACCAGGAGAGTTACTACAAGATGAATTCAATAGTACAACCTAAAGAGTACAATTAGATTTCTTGATACCAGGAGTTTTCAGCATACGATTATAATATGTTGTCTCCTTCTGTTCATTTGGCCATGATGTCTGGCCCCCTGTATTGTTTTTCATTGTGATTTTGGCATATGGTGGATATTTTTGTTGTCATTTTGGTTTGAAGTTAGTGTTTCCTTGTTGAATTCAATACTGACATTTGCTTTGTATTTTTAGGTGTCTTCTTTTTCTCCTGATTATGTATGAAAGGTGGTTGGTCTTGTGCTTCAGGTTCTTCTTATTTTGTTATGGAGGGACCTGTTAAATGTTCACCCAGCTAGTCAAGAACTCTGCCAGAGGCCCAAGAGAGGTACAATCAGGGAGGTTTGAACCACTGAGCCCACAGCAACATGAAACCCAAGGGAGGGAAACAAAAGAGTTCTCAAGCTCGGGAGTAGGGAACCTGGATTACCATTGTTGCAGCAGCAGAATTTGGGGGTCTCATTGCTGAGCAGAGTTCAACCTCCTGCACTCACTGGGTGAGTGGAACCCAGTGACCCATTGAACCAAGTGGGTTCTGCCTAGCAGTTCCCTGGGCGGTGTTTGTGTGGTGTGTATGTGAGCAGGTCTTCCTGCAAGTGAGGGCTGACCTGTGCTACTGGTGATCACTGGTGGTCCACTTGCTTTGAGTAAAGTGCCCGGCAACCTTCTGGGGTAGGGCTGGTGTGCTGGTGTGTCTGCTTGGGCCTTGTGTGTGTGTGTGTCATGTGTGGTTGTGTGTGTGTGTTGTGTGTGTGTTTGTAGTAGGCCTTCATGGTGAGGGCCAGGCCAGTGGTGGGTCCCTGCTGTTGTCTGCATATGTGTGTAGGGACTTCCTGGTATGTAGAACAGGCTGCTGGTTGTCCAAAGATGGTCTGATGGCCCAGCATGCATGCATCTGCCTGTCCATGGATGGGGGTACTACCAGATGTGGCTGGTAGTCTGTTTATTCTGCTTATGTTCACACGAGCCTTCTGGGGGTCTGTTTTCCGTTTTTTAACACATCTAACTTTTTGCTGAGTAGTCCATTTTTCAACTTTCTCACTCAGTTTTGATATATCCATGTTTCTACTTCATCCTTCTGATGCTGAGCTGATCTCTCATCATTACTAGCTTGCTGTCTTCTTCATTGCAGCCTGAATTTTCTCCAGTGATTCTATCACTTTTTTGAATCCATTGGAAGGTTCACACCCCTCTTAGTTTCTTATGATTTCTGTTAGTGGTTCTGTGTGTTCTTATTGAATTGTTTATCTTGTTTGTGATTATTTTCTTAAATTCTTTGTCCTAGCAAGTCTACTTTTGTTGAGTTGAAAAGAGACTTTGTATTGTTTACATTCCTTTGTTGTCTTGTATTAATTTGGTTTAGGCTACAGGTACTCAATTTATGAGATTTGAGAGTTTGCCTGTGTCAAAATTCCAGTTCAGGAGATGTTAGGCATTGAAATTTCAGATGCCCTTGTGCTCTCCAGCTCTCAGGGCTCCACACCTACCTTGTTGCTTCCATACAGAGAGATAGAAGGGGGCATGGGATATGAGTTCTCTATTCAGAAAGGACAGGTAGGGAATAGCACCTTCTGATGGGACAAGAAGAAAGAGCTCTTTAAAATCCTGAGAAGCAGGCTAGGGACACATGTGGATATTTCACAGTGACTCCCCAAAGGACAATGGGAGAAAGGACTTTGGAGCTGAACAGGTAGTTGCTTCAGAGACCCTCAAGCCCAGGGGACACCACTGCAGTCCCGTGTTCCCAGTACATTCAGCCACGATCCTCTGAAAACCAAGGCAGAGACTTCTGGAAGTATGCAACCTCGAAGAAGGGCTGCTTTTCCTCTGCACAGGCCTTGTCACTGACCTCCGAGGATGGCAGTTCCCATCCTTTACTGCCACCACCACACATCTCTGATCTCACAGATCTGTGATAAGATGCTAGAGTGTTGTTCTAGTTTCTCTTCAATTGCTGCGACTGACCACTCTGACAAAACCCAACTTGGGGAAGGAAGAGTTTATTTGGCTTGAATCTCCTGGGTCACAGTTCATCACTGAAGGAGGCCTGGATAGGAACTCATNGCAGGAACCAGAAAGCAGGAGCTGAAGCACAGGCCATGGAGGAATGCTGCTTATTGGCTTGCTCTCATAGCGCATGCCCAGCCTGCTTTCTTATACTGTAAATAACAAGCTGCCCAGGGGTGGCACCACCCATAGTGGGGTGGGCTTCCTCACATTGCTCAACAATCAAGATAATACTCCACAGGCATATCCACAAGCCAGTCCAATGGACACAATTCCCCAATTGAGGCTCCCTCAACCCAGGTGTGGCAAGTTGTCACTAAAGCTATCCAGTGTCATCTGCGTAGACAGTCAACCCATGGAGAGGGCAGATCTTTCTCATTAAAAGTTGGAAGTCCCTGGGGAGAGCGAGATGGCTCAGTGGGTAAATCACTTCCTGTACAGATACAGGTCTGCAGTCCAATCCCCAGCACACATTTAATAATGAAAACACAAGGGCAGGTTCAGGCACCTGTGATCTCTGCCCAGGGGAACTAGAGACAGGAGGATCAATGGGGCCGGCTGACCAGTCGGTCTAGCCCACAGAGGGAGCTTTAGATTCCATCAGAGATGCTGTCTTGACAGACAAGGTGGAAGATGATTGAGGAACCTCTGCCTTCCACATGCACATGTACACATGTACTAATGAATATGATCACAGTACATGGTCACTCATGTACACAGAGAAACAGACACACAAACACACACACACACACACACACACACACACACACGACACAAGGTCTTACACCATTGTCTTTGAAATGAGGTTGTCTGTTGGGTCACAAGATTTACATTCCCATCTGTGTCAACCTGAAGTTTGTCTTCAAAGCACAGAGAAAAGCCTCACATTTCTTCCTCTCCTTCACTATGTAGGAGTGAATGAGTGTGGTATTGGAGAGTACAGTAGAACCAAGGCCCCAGGGATTATATTGGATAGAGCAGATGATGGAATATTTGGCAAGTTCAGAGACACAGTGTCATCAGGAACCCAGTGTGCCCTCTGGGTGTATAGGGTCCCCTGCAGAGACCATGAGGCCATCTGTATCTAATACCTCACATGGACTTGGTGATGCCCAGAGAGTGGCCACAGGGGAACCATACTCTCTGGCACAGGTCAAAGAGGGCTAGGCCTGGCATGAAGCTCATGTGATTTTTTTAGACCAACATCCAAACATATGCTCCATCAAACAGGAAATGAACTTTTATTTAGTTTGGGGAGGAAAATAACAAGGAGTTCTCTTGGTGGCAATAGCACCACTCACATGGTCTGTCTCAGATTTTACTTTCTGAAGGTGCTTCTTGCAGGTGGTCTGGGGGACTGCAGGGAGAGAAGGTAAAGGAAGCAATGCCCTTCTAAGGAGTGGGTGGAGGAGGAGCCCAGGCAGAAACTCTGCTGGCTGCTGATCTCTTCCTGGCCCCCTTTAAGACAGTCCTGTCAAATAGGTCTTTCTCACGGTATCTCACAGGTGGGCCCTGCAGGTACTTCTCTTCTGCCTCCTTGTACTCGATCTCATCCAGGGCAGCGATGGAACAAATAATGGCTTCTGGAAGAAGAACCTCCATGGTCAACCTCACTTTGTCTCCCCTTGCAAGGGCGAGCAGGTGCACCCCTACTTGATTGCAGAGTTCTTGGAGATGCTTGGCCACCAGATAAAGCTGGTCATCGTCTTCCAGGTAGGTTTCAATGCAGAACAGTGGCCGCTTTGCTTTCCAAAGTTTAGAGAGCCACCTGGAAGGCTTCCTGCCATTCATGATGTCCAGCAGGTGCTGGTCGGCTCCCTTTCTCTTCACAATGAAGTGTACGAGCTTCTGGTTGGCTCTGTCACGAGCAGCCCTCATGCGGTCAGGCAGGAGTTTCTTACAGGGCCTCTTGCCACCCAGGGAGCTCTCCTCCTCCTCCCAGTCTTCTAGTTCAGCATAGCTCAGCTTTGGGAAGTTGATGTGCAGGTTGCCCTCCTGGATGGCTCTCCTTAACTGGTAACTGGCTTGGCTTGTGTAGTAGTCCAGGAAAGTGCCCCGAAAGGAGCCGAGAGAGAAGCCCTTTCTGTAGTGGTCGATCATTGAGAAGCACCAGCTGACACCCTGGCTGTAGGCCTTGCTGGCTCCCCTCAACAGGGCTTTTCTCTCCTTGCAGTCCAGGTGCTTCAGCCTGTGGAGAGCGACACGGATGCCCCTGTGCTCCAGAGGCATGTCTGCCTCGATCAACAGCACCCTCACTGTCTGGGTGCTTTTGTTTACCGGCTTGACCACTGCTGGCCAAAAGGGCAGATCCTGAAATTTGAACCAGACCAATGCTCCTCTTTCAAAAATATTCTGCTTCGGAGCAGAATTTGTCTTGGTGGCATGGTAGGATCGTTGAACTCTGCCCTCCCTCCTCTGATTCCTGGTGCTGACCACCTTAGTGCAGACCTGAGGTTTGAGTTCTAGGAGCAGGCTCTTCTTGCATGGCACTTGGTGCCTCCTTTTGTTATCAGCAATGCTGAGTGATTTTCCAACCCTTGGTATTGGAGGCGTCAAGCCTGCTCCTGCCCCTTTTGAATGTGGCTTTGGGGCACCCAGGCCAGGAACCTCTGCCTTCTTTGGGAGGGTTTGCTTCGTCTGGACTCCAGTGGCCCGAATCTCCAGGCCAGTATATGGTGCTTCTTGGTTGGGCAAGCTGGAGACATGTGGCAGTGGCCCAGGTGGAACCTGCCTCTGATGCTTGGCCCTAGTACCCTTTACCAAGATGGGGCTTGGCAAAGACGTGAGCATTGAAGTGCCCGTCTTTCTATTCTTTTGTTGATCTCCAGCAGCTGCTGCAGGGGTCTGCTCAAGTGGCCACATGCTGGTGCTTGCTATGGTCTCTACTTGCATTTCTGGAGGAGGACCACGCTGAATTCCAGTGTGTGGCTTCGATTTCTGCCTCTGTCCTGCACCCTCATTCACTGAACATACCAACACAGAGCCAGGGCGTGCTCTCTTCCTGGGCGTCCTCCCGAATTGCTCTTGGCCTTTCTGACTCCTCCCTGGGAGGCAAGTGTAGGAGCTGCCTCGCTCTTTCAGTTCCCCTGGGGATGCCCTGGTGGTGGTTGGTGATGCTCTCTTGGTGGTTCTGAGGCCACATCTCTTTCCTCCAATAGCCAAGATGGGTTCCTTAGACACCATCCCTGCCAAGGAGGTGATCCTTTTAATTTCACACTCATTATCAGGGTGTGCTCTCTTTGCAGGCGTCCTCCCACCTTGCTGTTGGCCTTTCTGACTCCTCCCTGGGAGGCTAGGCCAGGAGCTGGCTCGCTCTTTCAGTGCCCCTGGGGATTCCCTGCTGGTGGTTGTGGATGCTCTCTTGGTGGTTCTAAGTCCACGTCCCTTTCCTCCATGAGCCAAGATGGTTTCCTCATCCAGTGGTTTTATTTCCACCCTGAGTTCTCTTCTGTATGTATTTGCAGGCCTCCTCCCACCTTGCTGTTGGCCTTTCTGACTCCTCCCTGGGAGGCTAGGCCAGGAGCTGGCTCGCTCTTTCAGTGCCCCTAGGGATGCCCTGGTGGTGGTTGCGGATGCTCTCTTGGTGGTTCTGAGGCCACATCTCTTTCCTCCATTAGCCAAGATGGGTTTCTTAGACACCATCCCTGCCAACGAGGTGATCCTTTTAATTTCACACTCATTATTAGGGCATGCTCTCTTTGCAGGCCTCCTCCCACCTTGCTGTTGGCCTTTCTGACTCCTCCCTGGGAGGCTAGGGCAGGAGCTGGCTCGCTCTTTCAGTACCCCTGGGGATGCCCTGGTGGTGGTTGGGGATGCTCTCTTGGTGGTTCTAAGGCCACGTCCCTTTCCTCCATGAGCCAAGATGTTTTCCTCATCCAGTGGTTTTATTGCCACCCTGAGTTCTCTTCTGTATGTATTGGACTGCTGTTGTGAGCCAGTGCCCTGAGGCTCCGACTCTGCCATGGAGGCAAGTCTTTCAATTTCAGAGTTTGTTAGCCTCCTCCCCTTTGCACTAAGCTCTCCCAGTTTCTCACCCACAGGGAGAATTTGAATCTCTGGTAAAGATGTCCCAGATCTGGGCAACACCCTTGCAGGCCTCAGCTGACCTTTCCAGGCACATAATATATACTTGGCCATGTCCATGGTGCTGGGTGTCCTGGGGCTGTGCTGTCTCAGGTGACTCCCTGGCCTGTGTTGGAGCTGTGATCCCAGGTGGCTCCTGAATTTGCACTCGTGCTTGCCGGGGTCTGCTACCACCAGAATCTCCCAGAGTTGCTTCCACTGGTGCTGCTCAGAGTGCTTTAGCAGTGTTCTGTAGTATGGAAAGGGGAAGCAGAGATGGATTAGGAAGGAAACTGATTGGTGGACCTCCACTCATTGAGGTGATAAGGGAGACAGGAAGGAGGCGCTTAGAACGAAAGCCTGGCCTACACTGAGGGGTAGATCGGCAGCAAGGACATGGGGGAGGAGACTGAAGGTTCTAGAGCAGATCCAGAACACACTAAGGCCAACTTCTTGTCCACCCAAAGTCCTGGGATCTGGACATCCATCTAAGACGTGGGTGTCCTTCAACAGTTGTTTCTCTTCTTGCCCATCCAGGGTCTTTCAGACTTTGTGGGGTTCCCACGGGGAAATGCCTCACCATTCTCTTTTCTGGGAGCTGGGACTGCATCTTCTCTGCCCAGGAAGCCTGTAGACATCCCCTGCACTTGTGATGCCAGGTTCACCAGTAAGGGGGTGTTGAAGGGCTCATAGACACTTGGCTAATCATGGCCAATAAGAATTGCTGCTGACTCTGATTATTAATTCTGGCCTGGACTCAGGGGTTGGGGTTCAGAGCTCATGCTTCCCAAGGACAAGACCTGGTACAGTGCTGTGTAAGCCAGTGCCCACAAGCAAGGAGCCCAGAACTGAAGCATTTGATCATGGAGGAATGCTAAGTAAATGGCAAATGCTCACCCAGGGTCACGTGGAGTGTAGCAGGTTTGGTGACAGAGATGGATCTGCGCAGTCCTCTGAAGTGCACTGTTCTTCCTACAGATCCCAGGCAGCACACACCAGGGCCCACGCCTTCTGTTCACTTGTTATTGTGGACAGTCCAAGACACAAAGAAATCAGAACAATGAGATGAGTGAGGGAATGCACTTCCAATCTCCAACTCCAAATGCCTTTGAATGTGAAGTGTTGTGCTAACAGCTGTGCTGTTCAGATCCCACATCTGCATTCACCATCTTGCCCCCTCTGCTGCTCACTGTACACTAGTCACTTTGAATGTGAAGTGTTGTCCTAACTGCTGTGCTGTTCACATGTTCCATCTGCATTCGCCATCTTGCCCTTTCTGCTGCTCAGTGTACACTAGTCCCTTTGAATGTGAAGTGTTGTGCTAACAGCTGTGCTGTTCATATCCTCCATCTGCATTCACCATCTTGCCCCCTCTGCTTCTCACTGTACACTAGTCCCTTTGAATGCCCTTCCTGACTGCATTTCCCCTGGAGTCCTTGGCTTCCTGTCATCAGTGGTGGTGGTGGTGGTAGTGGTGTGTGTGTGTGTGTGTGTGTGTGTGTGTGTGTGTATGTGTGTATGTGTGTGTGAGTGGGTGTGTGCCTGTGTTTTCTGCCTGTGTGTGGGAAACCCAAGTTGCATTTGTCTGATTCTCAGAAACACCACACTGGGCTTGGAGAGAAGAAACTCACAGGAAGCACCTTAAAAACTCACCTGTACAATTGTGAACTTCTGCCTAAAAGAGACTGAGAAAAAGATGAGAAACATGTGTGGCCGAATGCATGAGCGTGGGTGGGGTGGGGACCAAAGGAGGTGGAACGGGTCTCAGTGTGATTGGGGAATGTTGTTAAAATACACAACGCTGCAACACAAAATTGGCTTAGAAAAAGGATAAAAATTCTCCCATGTGACAGCCGTTCCCTCTTCATTCGACGGTTGCCAGTGATTGCTGTCATTACCTGGGCATCACCAGGCACACTGAGACCCGGGGAATGGTACTGGAATGGGTCTTCTTAGGACCTCCCATTTTCCTACATCCCTTCTGTGAGTGTCTGCACCCCCAGATCTCCCTTATGGTCCCCAGACTTGATCTACCAGAATTTCCCTCATGACAGGGTCATGAACCTTTCCATTGTCATTCTCCCATGCATCCCAAATCTCAGGTGGAAATGCAGCCTCCATTTGTTGCAGAAATGCACAGTGCAGCCGTCTGTGTATTTCCCCTGGTGCTCACTGAGTCAGATCTTCACCATGCACTGAGGAGCTAACTACATGAAGGTGCGTGTGTGTGTGTGTGTGTGTGTGTGTGTGTGTGTATCTCACACAACATCTGCTGGATTATGTAATACTTAATGTCTCCTACGGAAGAAGGGCACCTGATTTATGGGGCACTTGTATGACTCTTTCTCAGCTGAGGCTGTGTGGTCTCACAGGTTTGGCTTCCTCTGATCCAACCACTTTGGAGTCATGTGTGTTGACTTGCACGTGTCTCCTGAGGGCACAGAGGGAAAATGTAGGTGTCTCAGACCCTTCAAAGTGTTTTCTGATGGACTTAGCTAGTTAGGCATCACACACTGTGAAGCAGGCATGGCCGAGAACTCAGAAAGCCCAAGAAGGATCCCCAATCCAGGTGCATCCTCTGGAGCAGACGTGACTCCACCCTTCTCCAAAAGTGAGCTTAGGAACCATAAAGGCTTGAGGTCCCCATGGTCAGTACACACTCTCTGGTCCTGCACAGCTCTGCCCAAGTTTTGCTCCTAGTTGGTATGTCATTGTCAGTTCTCCACACTTCCTTAGTTTGAAAACACCAGGAAACGCACCGGGGCCAGAGGGTCCGGTGGCTAATGGTCTGCACCTTTGTGCGGGCCATGGGGAAGTCACCTGGGCAAGCATCTGCCACAGGTAGGGGGTCGTGTCTCTGGGCGGGACCACCCTACATCTTTCTTTTGCGCTGGGGCCAGAGGGCCTGGTGGCTAGTGGTCTGCACCTTTGTGTGGACTGCTGGGGCGCGGGCTAAGTCAGGCATATCCAACCCCCCCGAGATTGGTGAGAATCCAAGTGGACCTTTTCTTGGAGAACCTTCAGAACAAGAAGAGAAGACTGGTTTACAAAATTGAAAACTAGACAAGTCGATACTCCATACACAAGGAGGAGGAAAGGGGGGGGGGAAGCATCTAAAGGAGGAAAGTAAAACCATCCCCTAACATAGTGAAAAGGTATTTGTGATCTGAACCACAAANAAAATTCTCCCATGTGACAGCCGTTCTCTCTTCATTCGACGGTTGCCAGTGATTGCTGTCATTACCTGGGCATCACCAGGCACACTGAGACCCGGAGACTTGTACTGGAATGGGTCTTCTTAGGACGTCCCATTTTCCTACCTCCCTTCTGTGAGTGTCTGCACCCCCAGATCTCCCTTATGGTCCCCAGACCTGATCTACCAGAATTTCCCTCATGACAGAGTCATGAACCTTTCCATGGTCATTCTCCCATGCATCCCAAATCTCAGGTGGAAATGCAGCCTCCATTTATTGCAGAAATGCACAGTGCAGCTGTCTGTGTATTTCCCCTGGTGCTCACTGAGTCAGATCTTCACCATGCACTGAGGAGCTAACTACATGAAGGTGTGTGTGTGTGTGTGTGTGTGTGTGTATCTCACACAACATCTGCTGGATTATGTAATACTAAATGTCTCCTACGGAAGAAGGGCACCTGATTTATGGGGCACTTGCATGACTCTTTCTCAGCTGAGGCTGTGTGGTCTCACAGGTTTGGCTTCCTCTGATCCAGCCACTTTGGAGTCATGTGTGTTGACTTGCAGGTGTCTCCTGAGGACACAGAGGGAAAATGTAGGTGTCTCAGACCCTTCAAAGTGTTTTCTGATGGACTTAGCAAGTTAGGCATCACACACTGCGAAGCAGGCATGGCTGAGAACTCAGAAAGCCCAAGAAGGATCCCCAACCCAGGTGCATCCTCTGGAGCAGACGTGACTCCACCCTTCTCCAACAGTGAGCTTAGGAACCATAAAGGTTTGAGGTCTCCATGGTCATTACACACTCTCTGGTCCTGCACAGCTCTGCCCAAGTTTTGCTCCCAGTTGGTATGTCATTTTCAGCTCTCCACACTTCCTTAGTTTGAAAACACCAGGAAACGTGCCAGGGCCAGAGGGTCCGGTGGCTAGTGGTCTGCACCTTTGTGCGGGCCACAGGGAAGTCACCTGGGCAAGCATCTGCCGCAGGTAGGGGGTCATGTCCCTGGGCGGGACCGCCCTATGTCTTTCTTTCGCGCCAGGGCCAGAGGGTCCGGCGGCTAGTGGTCTGCAGCTTTGTGTGGACTGCGGGGAAGTTACCTGGACAAGCATCTGCCACAGGTAGGGGGTCGTGTCTCTGGGTGGGACCGCCCTACGTCTTTCTTTTGCGCTGGGGCCAGAGGGTCTGGTGGCTAATGGTCTGCACCTTTGTGCGGACTGCTGGGGCACGGGCTAGGTCAGGCATATCCCACACCCCCCGAGATTGGTGAGAATCCAAGTGGACCTTTTCTTGGAGAACCTTCAGAACAAGAAGAGAAGAGTGGTTTACAAAATTGAAAACTAGACAAGTCGATACTCCATAAACAAGGAGGAGGAAAGGGGGGGAAAAGCATCTAAAGGAGGAAAGTAAAACCATCCCCTAACATAGTGAAAAGGAATTTGTGATCTGAACCACAAAAGGGAAGCCCACATGCCAGGAACATGATGCAGGGACAACATGGGAAAGGCACAGGAAAATCCTGCATCAAGCGCTACCAAACCAGTAGGAGATAGCTACAATGGGAACCCCTTGGAGGAGACCCAAGGAACAGATCTTAGAGGAATAATTGCAGACCTATGCAGAGAAATTAAAGAACATGAAAAACTCAAAAAGGACCTAGAGGGATACAATGAGAAACATCAGAAAGAACTAAAGGAACAGATTGACAAACTCCAGAAAGAACTAGAAGGAGAAAAAAATAAGGAATACAGAGAACTAAAGAGAGAGAACGAAAAACTCAAAAAGGACCTAGAGGGATACAATGACAAACTTCGGAAAGAACTAAAGGAACAGACCAACAAACTCCACAAAGAACTAGAGGGAGAAAAAAACAAACTCTGAAAGGAAGTAGAAACACTTCAAAAGAAAGCCAACCAACGAAGTAAGAGTACCAAAGAAGACAGATCTGAGATGTTGAGCACCAAGAAGAGATACAATTGAGAAGCCAGAAGAGATTGCAGAGCTCAAAATAGGAAATGGAAGTAACTAAAGAAAACACCGATGATTGATTAAACGTAAAAAGAATTAGAACCCACAGTTCAATCAAGAAGAAAGGAAAGAATATAAAGCGCTCAGAAGTAGAAATAGGAGGAAGCAGAACAAAGAATTAGCCAGACAAGATAACACAGATGCAATATAAAAAGCCTCACCAATAATACAGATTATGAAAAATTAAAAATACCACAAAAGTGCGAAACAACACAGAAACATTGCGAGCACTATGAAAAAGATCAAACACTCCCGCATATAGGAACTAGAGGCAAGGAGAAGAAGAATCCAAGAATAGTATTGAGCCAGATCTTCACAACAAATAAGATTGAATAATTCCCCCCAAACTAAAAAAAATAGACAAACCCATCAATACAGAAGGCACATAGGACCCCACAATAGAACAGATCAGAACAAGAAAACACAAAAAAAAAAAAACTCTCATTAAAAATGCTAGATGCCCCAAGAACAAAGACTAAAATTCTGAGAGGCACAAAAAAAAACAAGTCACATACAAAGGGAAACCCAGTCAGAATCACAACTGACATTCTCGCCTCAAACCATTGAAACGCAAGAACGAAACATGGAGCAAAGCATTCACAGTGTTAAGGGGACTACGGAGCCAATCCCAGAAAAAAACCCAGCTTACTTACCCAGCAAAAGAAATGTTGATTTAGTTGAAAGAAGAGAAAACATTCCATGACATAAAACCAAGATGGATGGTGAAATCAATATCTGAAAAACCAATCTCTTCATATAAAACTAAGCAATCTAAAAGGCAGAAGAGAGGAGCAACAATCCTCAAACACCTAGGAAAAGAAAAATAAACTAATAAAAAAACAAAACCATAGGAGCTAACAACCATAGAGCTAGAAGTCCAAATGGATAAAGGCGGAAAGCGAGCAAACATCCATCTTTCAATTATAACCTTAAATATTATGATTAACTCACCAATAAAAACATAGACTGGAAGATTGGATTAGAAAACAAAACCCATCGTATATGTGCCTTCACCAGAAACCCATATCGTCAAATCTCATATTGATAGGACCATCAGACGTGTAGTGAAGCGAGGAAGAGAGTATTTCAAAGCAAATGGTACAAAAAGGAACAGCTATGTGGCTATCTCTAATATACAGACCAAATATGACTTCAAGCAAAAGGAATATCACAAAGAGACAAAGAGGCCATTACACCTTTATTAAAGGAACAATTAAATGATGAAGGATTTACAACATAAGCATAAAATGCACCAGAACACAGATGCACCAAACTATAATACAGACAATTCTCAGGATCCAAGGCCAACAGATTAACCACCCACACTAGTAGTAGGGGACTCTCAATACACCCATAAAGTCCCTAGACCAGATCAACAGGACAAAAGGATCCAAACAGAGAGCATCATCTGAACATAAATGACACATAAACACCAAATGGACCTCACAAAACATCTTTATCGAATATTTCACCCAACAGACTCCAGAGAATACACACTTCTACTTCAGCCACCTCATGGAACAATTCCCCACATAATAGTATACCATATACTGGGACACAGGGAAAAAATCCTCTACAAATATAAAAAGATTGAAATGAATCTACATGCATTGTTCGATCAGACCACAGTGCATATATAAAACTCAATATCAACCACCAGAATAAACCTTACATCCGTGAAGGAAAACATATGGCAGGAGACTAAACACATCCCTCCTGAATAATGGAGAGGTCAAGAGGAAGAACATAAAGAATATAAAAAAAACATTCCTTAACTCTGAATGGACAATGATAAAAACAACACAGCAAAATCTATGTGGACACTTAAATGCAGTCCTAAGAGGGAAAGTTTATACACTACTGCCTACATTAAAAATAACAGAAAGAGCACAAGCAAATGATGGCTAACCACTGCAGCTAAAAATCCTTAAGAGCAACAAAAAAAATGTGACCTATAACGAGTAGCATACAAGGAAGAAATACACAAAATCAGGAGCAGAGATCAATAAATAGAGACAAATGAAAAAACCACAAAAGAAAAATCAATAGAATCCAAAAGTTGGTTCTTTTGAGGTGAATAAACAAGATAGAACAACTCTAGCCCTAGTTAACGCAAAAGAAAGACTGCGGGAACAAATCCAAATCAATAGAATCTGTGACAAGGGGGAAAATATCATCAACAGACAAATGAAATATGATTCCAGATCAGTAACAGGATACTTCAAAAATCTATTCTATACAACTGTTGTAAAATTATAGAAGGAAAATGATGAAAATCGGAATCCGGTGGAATCCCCAAAAGGCTCAACAAGAAGAGATTCGGACAGTTCTAAACGACGCAATAGTTACAGGAAAGAAATCGAAGATGTTACGCCTCCAACAAAAAGTGGCCCGGCTTCCGAGGTGTTCACTGCAGAGTTATTCTTAAAATATTTGAACAAGAAAAAACATTAATCTATACTACTGTTAGAAGGAACAACCGGAGGGCACTTTCTCTCCAGGAAAGTCTCTTCTATAAAGCTCAGCATTGACGCTACTACCAAAACCAGGAAAGATACAATCCAAAAGGAGTATACTATAGCCTCATCTCCCTAATGAACACAGAACCAAACTTCTACAAACAGGTTTGTGGCAAAACACTAGTAGCACATAATGCAAAAAATTCATCCAACCAGAGTCCAAGTGGGATTTTATACAGAGATGCAAGGATGGTTGTCAATCATATGAAGAATCATAAAAACATCTATCAAACATATCAATGGATTGAAGGACAAAGAACCACACCATCATCTCCAATTGATGCAGAAAAGGCCATTTGACGAAATCCAGGTCTTTCATGTTTAAAGTCCGGAGGGAATTGGTCTGAAGGGATCCATTTCCTCAATTATAACTAAAGCCACATATTTACAGGAAGAATCCAGCCACATGATCATCCTAAAAGGGGAAAGGACCAGAAAGCTTTCCCTTAAGGGTAGGAACTCTGCAAGGGCCCCCTGTCACCTATCTCCTTTTCCGAATTATTAGTGCGGAAAATCTTGCCTAGGCAATAAGGCAAGAAAAGTGAAATTAAAGGATTACTAGATTGGAAAAAGATAGACAGTATCAAGACATTCCACTTTTGCTGATGATATGATTGTTCTACTTAAGGGATGCTAAGAACTCCACCAGGAAAACTCCTAGTAAATGATTAAGTAGCTTTGGTAAAGTGCAGTGGCAGGGATAAAACTAAATCTAGAAAAAATCAGTCAGCTCTTCTTACATCCAACAACAAGAATTGAAGAAGGAATACGAAGAGACCTTCCCACTCACAAAGCTTCAAAAACAATAAAATGACCTAGGAACAAACAAACCAAGGACACCAAGATCTCTACACACAAAAATTTTTAAACCCTGAAAAGGAGAATATGAGGAGATAGTCAGAAGTGACAAACCTCCCATCCATGGATTGGAATAAATATAGTAAAATGTCCATCCTATCCCAAACTAGTGTACAGATTTAATGCGTAACCGCAATCAAAAAATGCCCAAGAATTTCTTCCAGGTCTTGGAAAAAAGATCTAAATTGTCTTTGGAAAACAAAAGACCCTGAATAGCCAAGCAACCCTGAGCGAAAAGAGCAATACGGGGGGATGCTTATACCAGACATCAACTATCACTTACAGGGGCATATCGCATAAAGGCAGCCTTGGGGTACTGGCAACAAAAAAACAGACCAGTGACCAATGGAATAAACATCGTGAAGATTCCAAACTGAGCTCATACCAATATTTCAGCCACAGTCATATTTGAAGAAGGGTGGCCACAGAAGACACATTGGAGGACAAGGCCAGCAATCTTCAGCATTAGTGGTGCTGGCAAAATTGGTCACCATTAGTAGGAAAGAATGAAATTGAGTTCCTGGACAATTGGACTGTTGCGAGCCCGATGAAAGAAACAGCCAGAATGACCAGAGTTCAAGCAAACAAGCTTTCTAGAGAGAGGTGACTGTTTTGCCTCTCTCATCCACCTGTCCCGTCCTGAAGCCTAGGGAAAATCTAGCAGAAGATTTCTGGCGTTTGGTAGTAGAATTAATAAGTGGCTTGATTTGTGGTTTGGTGGCTGTTGTTTTTTGTTTTGTTTCGGTGTCAGTTTTTTGTTTGTTGTGCATTTCTGTAATTATTGTGTGGCTTGGAGTTATTGTTTTGGAGTTTGTAAGTGATACTATGAGTTTAGTATTGTTGTGGAGTAGGATATTACCACAGCAATGTAGTCTGGACCCTCATTTGATTAACCTGATTGAACATACAACCCCTCACCCCCCGCTGGAAGGTGGGGCTGTGGGTGTTTGGGCACAACAGCCTGCAAATTGGTTTTACATGAAGGATGCTTGTACTCATGGATTATCACTTATAGCTAAAAAATAAAATAAAAAAAAACTGAGAGACATATACAGGACAGTTATGGCAGAATGCATGATCTGGTTTGGGGTGGGGGTGGGGGGGAAGGGAAAGGGAAATATGCCTGAACTGAATTGGAAAATGATGTATGAAATGCACAAAGCATCAATAAAAAAATGTTAAAAAAAAGAAAACACCAGGAAAATGCAGAGAACAGGACACACATGCAGCACCTCTCCACCAATCACTCAGGCAGGTTTCTGCACACATATCAGTCTACAGAATCCTGAGACCTTGTTCCCCGTGTGCTTGCATATTGCTCTAAGTCTTCACATTCTTTGGACATTTAAATAACATCAATGTACACTTTGCCTCCACCTTTTCAGGCGCCCCCTCCAATGCAGTGCTTTCAGCAGTCTATTGACATGTTTGGGACGGTTACCTTTCTGTTGCAATAGCAATATCCTCCCCAGAGCCACAAACAGTGTAATCGGGCAAGATCCCAGTCTGAAGTGTCCCTATCAACACATGATTTAGGCTGAAGCCCAAAGGCCTTCTATCAAGGGCTTGCGCACAATCCTGTGTGAAATGTTCTTTCACAGATTCTCCATAGGAACACAGTTTTCTTCTGTCCCTGTAGTGACACACAAGGGTCACGAGGCCAGCAGAGGGATGATGGGGTAGAAGGAATGATACAATACAGGTTGACAGAGGGACAGAGTTACACACAGAGATCTAGATGTGTTACTGCGCCTGGGCAGCTTAGGTCCCCGAGGGGCTGGCAGAGCCCCTGCCCCAGAATGTGAGAGCAGAGCCTGGAAAGGGCCAGAGAAGTTCCAAGTCCTCTACCTACTAGGTGCTCATTCCTAATCAAAGGATCCTGAGAGAGGCCACAGCAGCACATCCTGGAAGACCAGCAGAAGCCTCACCCCACTGTGAGCATAGTAAACACTTGCAGCCTGCCACAGAGACCTCCTGTGCAAACTCTGCCCCGTTCTGAGGTGCTCATATCACCTGTGTTTGAGCTCAGTTTACCTAAGGGCAAATGTGGTGTAGTAAGAAGCAGGCTACTTGGGAGATGTTTCCTGCTTTCTTTACCAGCACCCCAGTATAAACCTAGTATCTATCACCCCTGGCCTTCACAGTCCCACCATGATGACTGCCAATATGTGCCCGACCATACATACCACATTTGCCTCCTCAAATACCTGTCTGTTCCCTCTCAGACCACACACACGGGACAGTTATCTGAGATAAGGAATTGTCTCTTGAAAAAATTCACTCTGTCAGGAACGCATGTGACAGTCATTGCTAAACTGACACAGGGCATATTCTCAGGCATACTGGGATCTGTGCTTTATGGCCCTCTGGTGGCCAAGCCTGCACCAACAGGTGTCATTTCAGGACACAGGGGACAGAGCTTGGTTAGGAGACAGTTCACAGAGCTCCCCTTTGAACAGGGGGCATTAGAGCCTTTTCTGGCTCTGGAATGAGCAGTCACACTGGCAAGGCACACCCACAGGCTCACACACTCAGAGCGATGGCAGACACCTACCTGCTTTACCTGTCTGTTTATTCCACCTCTCAGACCTTTAGTATCATTGACTAGGAAAGAGTTGCTTGGCCAGGTTGTCATAGCAACTATGGTGACATCACAGTATTCTCCTTTCTTGACTCCAGCTCTCTGTGGAAAGCAGGAAGTAGGAATACACCCAAAAGGCAGTGTTCACTAACCTCTCTGTCAGCCACCCACCCCCACAACTCCCTGAATGATTGAATGAATGAATGTATGCATTCACAGAGTACAGAAATTTATGCTGCAGTTCCCCCAAGGAGGGACCACTAGGGACAGGGAATTTCCCCATAGTGGGTCTGGGGCAAGCAAGACAAGGGATGACAGCTTCAGTTCTCCCTCCTAATACAGGATCAGGGCCAAGGTCTGGGAGGAACACCTTCTCACCTGCTAGAACCGGGATGTCATCAACTTGAATCCCAGTGTAGTGAAGTGCTCTAGTTCATGTTAAAGTGCTCTTCAGAGCAGAATGTACTGAGGACCAAGTCCTTGTTTAGGACTGAAAACCAAACAAAAATTAGAGTGACATCGGGACCAAAGGTTCAGACAACCACGTCTGGCCCCTGTACCATGATATGGTCATCAACGCATATGGGAGAAAGCAAAGCAAAGCGTTTCCAGGACATAGCCATGCCCGAGGAGCACAGGGAGAGGGTCAAACACTCACACTTTATACCCTCCTACCTTGCTCTCCTAAAACTGAAGTGTCTGTCAAAAACTGCCTCAGATTCAGGGCCGTCATCCCCGGTTACATGGCACGCAAGCTGTCATAGAATGAGTGAAGCCTTCCTCTGGTCATGGTTGAATGTGACCCCACTGTGCTCAGTTCCCCTCAGAGCATTGCAGGGAAATGTCCCCTATGAAGGAGCTCTCACCTCCGTTTCCAGGGTGTTTCTCAGTCCTGTAATGTAAATACTCACTTCATGAATGATGTCTAGACACCGTCCAGAGGGCCCTCTTGGGACCTGTTGAAAGCCAAAGGACAAAGGGTGCTTGAACAGAGATGTCTCTGAAGATGAAGGTGAAGAGGTCGGCAGTAAAGAATGGAAAGTGATGCTATGCAGCAACACCATCCTTTCAGTTCCACCTGGCATCTGAAGAGGAACTGGCTTGAACCACTTCAGTCTCTGTTCACTTTGTAGGCACACCACATTAAACTGTCTAGTCTTCTCAAAATTATGATTGAAGTCTGCTTGTTTTGCTTGGTGACCGGGGAAGGGGTGGCAGAGGTGGGGCAAGACATTACATGCATGATTTTCTCCAGGAGGAAGTCTCTGGGACAGAAGGAATGGGTTTACTTGGGTTACAAGCACAGACCATCATCAAGGGAAGCCAAGAAGGAACCTAGTACAGGAGCCTGGAGCACACCCCATGAACTAATACTGTTTACTGCTTTGCTCCTCTGGCCCTTGCTAGACCTGCTCTCTTTTTTTTATTTCTTATTTCTTATGTGTATGAATGTAATGTCTGCATGTAGGTTGGGGCACCCATATCATGTAATGCTGCAGAGGTCAAAAGAGGGTGTCGTATTCCCCTGGAAGTGGAGATAAAGCCGGTTCTTAGCCTCCATGTGGGGGCTGGGAATGAAACCCGGGCCCTCTGCAAGAGCAGACAGTGCTCTTAACTGATGAGCCATCTCTCCAGCCCCTAAACCTGCTTTCTTATACAATTCAGGACCACTTCTCCAGGGCTAGCACTGCCCAATGTGGTCTGGACCTTTCCATACCCCTCAACAATCAAGAAAATTCCCCACAGACAGGGCCACAGGCCAGTCAAGTGGAGGCACATGTTGACAACTAAAAGTGTCTGCCATAGGAGGTGACCCTATTGTTCCCAGGACACACAGGAATTCGGGAAGAATGTGACTTCACACCATTTTGTTCCACTGAAGCATGATGTGACTGTTCATGTTGCATGGGTTGTACGGTCATTAGCTCCAATTAGAAAGGGAGCCATGCTGGGGCACACCATTAGACAGACAGACAGACAGACACACAGATGATAGATACATGTATATATACATGTTATTATATAATCATGATTGTAATATCTTCTTGGTTAATTATTCCTTTGATTAGAATGAAGTGACCCTCTTTATCTCTGCTGACTAGTTTTAATTTGAACTCTATTTTGTCAGATATTAGGATTGCAACCCCTGCTTGCTTTTTAGAGCCATTTTGTTGGAATATATTTTCTGCCCTTTCACCCTAAGGTAGTTCTTATCCTTGAAGGAAGATGAGTTTCTTGAACACAACATAAAGATGGTTTTCTTTGTTGATCCATTCTGCTAGCCTGTGTATTTTGACAGGGAAGTTGAGGCTATTGATATTTAATGATATTATTGAAAAGTGTGTATTGGATACTGTCAAAAAAAAAAAGAATGCTACTGAGAACAGTGCTCCCCCTCCCTGCACAACAGACAAGATTACCAGGGGAGATACTTTAAAATTAAAACACAACCCAAATCCCACAACTGTTTTGAATGTTTATTTTTGAAAAGATCATGGTAACTCAGAACTCATCCTAACTATAACTAGTGTCCAAAAGTTTGCCCATAGTCTTCCTATTCACTTGCTGATTCATGGATTTGAAAGCTCTTCCATCTTGTCCATAAATGCCTGCCATGTTTTATATTCTAGAAACTAAAAAATCAAACCGAGGTAAAAATGAATTATAGACTTTAAAAATGGAAACTGAATGTGGACAATTGAATTCTTGGGTAAAATGCCCTACATTTACTGTCCAGGCACTCAGGAAGAAGGATTGTTTCACTTTTGTGGCAGGACATCCTTGGGTTTGCATTAGTAAACTGCTTCCTGCTTAGCTTTGGGATCCCAACTTTATGTTCCGATTTCTCACTCCCAGATCACAGGAACAGGACCTGTGAGGCGAGTTAAAGAGCATCACTTTTGCTTGAGACTAGGCTCGGCCCTAAAGGATGGGCTGGGAAGGGGTCATGAGAGCTGCAAGGTCTGACAGGACACGGTAGAATGCTGTGTGGACTGGGAGAAGGTTCAGGGACCTTCTGCCTCTGCATTTTCTGCAGTATTCCGGTCTTGGCTGCACACCTGGGTATTTAGGAGATATCCCAATGGGAAATAGACCTGTGAGTAGGCTAGTATAGGGGGGACGGGAAACACTGGTCCCTTTATGCATGCACTACCGAAGTACTGAAGTCACACTTGTGCCAATAAAGCCATCTATTCCATGTGCAAGTTCTGGTTACCTCATCCAGGAACAACCATGCTCCAGCCAATCACGTGGTGCATCCATATATGCAGTTTCTGGTGAACACTTGAATTCCTGGAGGTGTTGGGGCCTAACTTGACCTAATATTCCCCCACAACCCAGCTGGGAGGCTGACAGGCAAGTTTGGAGAAGGCAGTACCTCTTAGAGGACCCTGTTCTCAGGCTTTGCAGGTGACAAAACAGGTTTGTGGGAGGGCCATGGGGTCACAGAGGAACAGGATCCAAGACAGTGTGGGACATGAGATCTGCAGCCACATATCCACATGAAACCTGACAGGGCAATAGAATGCTGCCTGGGCAGGTGCACTTACATACATGCAGGTATAGTACTCAAACCCATGTAACAGAAACAAATTAAATAAAAAAATGCTGTCTCTTTGAGATAGGGTCTCCCTCTAGCCCCAGCTGGACTGTAACTTACTGTGTAAACCATACTGGCAGTGAACTCACAGAGATCCACCTGCTTCTGCCTCCCAAGTGCTGGGATTAAAAGTGTTCACTGCCAGGCATGGTTGTGCATGCCTTTAATCCTAGCACTTGGAAGACAGAGGCAGGTAGATCTCTGTGAGTTCAAGGCCAGCCTCTTCTATACAGTGAGTTCCAGGACAGCTGGGGCTACAGGGAGACACTGTCTCAAAACGCCCAAAAAAAGTGTTCACCACCAAGGCTTGCAAAAAAAAAAAAAAAACTATTTTAAGTAACGTTGTATGTCACTTAGGGTAGTGAAATGTGGTTTCACGTAGTCTCAACACAAAAGAAGTGGTGTCCTTTGTAGGAAAATGTATGCAAACACAGTGCATCATATAAGTGATGATCAATGAAATAAGCCAGAGCCACCAAGACAAACATCACCATCTTCTCTCCTTTGTGGATCCTAGATGATATAGTGGATGCTAAAATGTCCTAACCTGAAAGCAGAGGGAGGCAGAGGGAAGATAAGAGAGAAGCAGTAGGAGGGTAAGTGCTAGGATTAGAAAGGAGAGATTATGGAGTTTGAATAAGGTCACCTGACAGGAAAGCTGAAGAGACACTGTCAGGGAGATGCAAGAGGAATAGCAGCGGGGGAAGTCTGGGACTGAATATGGTCCCAGGGGATCATAGATGCATGAACTTGTCTTCATAAAACCCATCATTATACAATGAGTGTATATGGCAGAAAAGTGAAATATAGAAAGCACCACCAAGGTATGAGGAGACAACATTCCTGATGCTTTGATAATACACTGGACAGAACACAATTAAGGAGCGAAAAGGTATATATTTGGCTTCCAGTGCCAGGAAACAGTAAATCAATTGCTGAGAAGTCCTAAATCCAGGTACTCCAGCAGCTGGACACATCCCATTCACAGCTAAGAGCGGAGATAAAAGTATGTTGTACTACCTACTTGCTCACTAAACTCATAGCCCTGCCTACTCTTTCAGTCCAGGACCCTGGGGCAAGAGTATTAATGCCCACCTCTCCCTAAGTGCATTGTCTCCTGCAGGATGAAAATGCATGCTAGTCACATGCACTTACTCACACTTACATCATACACAACTATTGACCTCAAAAGTCCTGCATGTATTAAAGACCAAAAAAAAAAAAAAAAAGGCACCAGGACCAATATCAACTGTAGATAATCAAAAACTGAAATGCAAACACGGATTGAGAACATTTGTTTTAAATGTATATTTTTATTATCTTAGACTGAAGAAACATGAAATTCAGAACAAGAAATAATAATCATGAAAATTAATATAGAAAGCAATTCTTCCAAATTTAGAGGCAAGCAAATTCTCAAATTTTATGAAGATTAATCCATCCACATTGCAGATTTTATAAGAAACTCTAGTGGGCAGCAAATGTGAAGTAAGAAATAACATGATGGTGCTCGGACAAATGCATAAAAGGACACTAAAGAACTACCATTTTGTATGCCATCAGGTGACAGCTTTAGTATATATAACTCATTACAGGATGTATTGGGGAGTATATGCAGTATGGGGAATTCTGCCCCCTGCTGTCTTATAAATGAGAAGTGTGGGGATTTTAAAGTCTATTTTGCTAGCCTTTGACCCAGCAGTTCCACTGGTTTATGCTCTGTAAAATGTCTGTCACCTGAAGCCGATGATAAACTGGCAATGCCATCCCTACCCAGGAGAATGGAACTGGGGAAGAAGTTAGAATTCCACAGTCAGAAAAGTGAATAATCTGAGGAAGCCAAGAGTGATGGAGGACAGAAGAGAGAACACGTGAGCGGTCTTGAAGTCAAGAGAGGCAGAGTGTCCTGGCGAAGCAAGGTTGGACAAAAGTAGAGGTGGTATGCGGGGAATAGGGTTAACATTAACATATTAATGTTGGTGCCAGGACAGGTGAGGAGCAGGGGAAGGACTGGACACGGACATGAAACAATCCTAGATACAGATTCAGGCAGGTGTGTTTCCACATCTCCATATCCCCAAAAGGGAACCCACTTTGAATACATTAGGGCCAAGGCAGAGCTCTTCCTCTGTTAGCAAGGGTGGATTCAATGTTAGCAAGTGTGGATTCTAGGAGACTGAAGAAGTGTGGATCCTGTGCAGGAGGTTCTGTACTTCTTTGTCTTTAGGACTTCTATCAAGTTGAGAAGCTGTGAAGAACGACCTGGCGCTACCTTTCGAAGCAACAGTGCGCATGCACAGTGTCTGTTGCCTCCATGTGAGCATGCGCATTTTGTACCTTCAAGAGTGCGTGAGCAATGCTCTAGCCTATCAGGGTAGCCCATGTGGAGGGAGGTGGAGCCTATTCAGTGAGGAAATGGAAGGTGAGATTGAGGATTTTTCCGGGGTGGTCGCCGAAGACACTGACCCTCTGTACCTGAACCTGTGGTGAGGCTCCAGCTGGGGGAAAGGGGGCTCAATGTGGATTAAAGGCCCGTGTTGGAGGAGATTGGGGATTGCTATGAGGCACCAGCGGGTTTGTGAGCTGATATTGAGCAGTTTCCATTCAGACTGGGACAGCAGCCAAGAGGCCTGTGAAGTTGGGGGAAGGGGGCTGACACAAGGGTTTTAGGTTCAGGGAAGGCCAGGCTGGAGAATGTTGAGGGTGTCAGATGTAGGCGTACCCAGTGGGGTGGTTGAAGGGAATACTTGAGGGTGTGGATGGAGGGTTACTGAGGGTGCTGAATGGAGGGGATGACCAGTGCACTGGATGGAGGGGACAGTCGAGGGTGTGGATCAAAGAATTCTAGGATGCTGGATCGTGGAGTGTTACCCAATGAGATGGAGGGAGATGATACTCGAGAGTGGTGGATGGAGGGGTACCTGAGAGTGTCAGATGGAGGTGGTACACCAGTATGAGTGGGTGAAAGGGATATCCCAGTTTAGTGGACAGAGTAGGTACTGGTCATGTCCCTTGTGTCCTCTCCTTCTCTTACAGGGACAACTGGGTGTTCTGAAGATTTCTGGGAGTCCATGTGCTGAGTGCATAGGACTCCAACCTGAAAGTCCATCCCAGAGGCAGACACAGTTAATTTCCTGGCACAGGGCCTCACTGATGCACTCAGCTGGTTCCCTGGAAACATTGTTCCTTCCCCCCTTTGCTCTCATTTAAGTCTTTCTCTTGTCTTCAATGTGGCTTTGTATTCACAATATTCAGGTTGACATCTTGGAAAAGGAAACCATTTTCATGCCTCCCAAGGCGGTAAGGCCCAGGGGCAGAAGCCGAAATCACCGGAAGCTGGATCCTGACCCATCGCCTGATGACTCACAGAAGCCATCTGCAACTAGCCCAGGTAAACTCAGGGCTGGGCTAGGGATGTATCTCATTTGGTAGAGTTCTTATCTTGCATGACTGAAGTGCTGGGTTCAGTCCCCACACTGCATAAGGCCTGCTGTGATGTCCCAATCCTGTAAGCCTACCAAGGACAGGTGGAACACAGAGGATCAGAAGTTCAAGGTCAATCTCTGCTACAAAGAAAGTTCAGGCAAGTCTAGGCTACATGAGGCCTAGTCTCCACAACAGGAGGGGATGCCTGCACTTCTCAGCCTGCCACAAAGGGCAGTATAACCCTTATGTTCCTAGATGGAGCATGTGAGATGCTCAGGTTGTGGATGACCTACTGGGAATTACAAGATGAAAATTGTTTTTGAAGTGTGTTTGTGAGCATCCTGTTTATCATTTAGTGTTTCTACCATGTGGCAGAGCTGCAAGGACCATAGAGTCTGTCTTGTTCTGCAGATGCTACTTCCAACATGTCTCCTACAAAGATGTGCTTTAAGTGCTGGGTGCTGAGTCACAGGCCTTTACTCCCAGCACTTTGGAGGCAGAGGGAACTGGGACACTTTGAGATCAAAGCTATAATTTTCTACAATAGTGAGTGCCAGGCAATCCAGAGTTATAGGAGAACCTCTCTAATCTTACTGTGATTTTGAGCCAGGAGGGCTTATCCAAGTACCTGTGTAAATGTCCACAAGGTTTCACTTGTGCGTATGTCACCCATAGAGCCACGACTCATGGAATGTGTGTTCGAAAACCTGTTGGTGGCATAAGAGCAGAGAAAGCCCTTACTATATTTCTGTACATGGAGTTATGAAAATGATATTCTTGATTTGAACATATTTTTTTCCTATTTAATGCAGCAATCAATCCAATTATTGATGCTGATGCTGGGGAAGGTCAATTGGGAACGCATGGCCCCATGCCAGGTAATTTGTGCTGCGGATAATGTACTTCAAAAAAGCAAGTATCTGCTCTTTGCAAAGTATTTTTTTGTCCTTTTGAGGCAGGGTCTCCACATAGTCCCAGATCTCATGGAACTCATTATGGAGATCAGGCTAGCCTCGATCTCACAGAGAACAACCTGCCTCTGCCTCCCAAGTGGTGGGATCAGAGGCATGTGTCAGCATGTCCAATTTGTACCAGGTATTCTTTGTTAGCCATGTGTCACAGGACACTTCTGCACACAAGACACATGGTGTTTTACCTACACTGAAAAAAAAACTGAAATGAGATTTCTTTCTGCACAGAAGTAAACATTGGTGAAATGTCCAGCTATGACTTAGGAGACACTGGTAGTTTAAGAATCTTCTTTTCAGTCAAAGATCTGTATTGTCACTAAGTGCTTCTCTGTAGACAAGAGAAGTGTGCTTCATGTCCTGCAGCACATGGATGGCACAGTGTAGTTATCCATTCACTTTAGGGAATCTCTCATTTCTCATTTTAACTCTTAGTGTCCTTGCAGATGGTGGTTTCATCTTTGAGACAGGGTCTCAGTGTAGTTCTCACTGCCAGGAATTTGCTAAGTAGAGCAGAGAGGCCTGAAATTCAGAGTTCTGCCTGCCTCTGCCATGGGAGTGCTGGGATTAAAAGGTGTATGCTGTGGTTGGAGAGATGGCTCAGTGGCTAAGAACCCTAGCTATTCTTGCACAGGGGCAGGTTCAATTCCCAGCACCCAGGTGGTGGCTTACAATGATCTGTAACTCCATTTCCAGGGGATTTGATGCCTTCTTCTGACCTCTGCAGGCACTGCATGACACAGGTCCACTTACACACATGCAGGTAATACACACGTTCACACAAAATACAAAAGAATAAAATAATGTATATAGACTGTGAGATCTTAGGAAGATTGATGAAATTATCTGTATTCCAGAGTTTGTCCCAGAGTGAGTGTCATATCTGTGTTTAGTGTCAGGTTTTAAATTTTCCTTTCAGACATTTTGAATGCTTGTCTCATTCCTGTTTTGCATGGTCAGTGCTAAGGACCAAACCCTCTGAAGCAGCTCCCTGCACTTTAGTTGGTATAAGTAGTACATGCAGTGGGGAGCTAAAATCAACAGTGTTAGCCTGTGAGCGTTGTGTGATCAGAATGTGTCCTGCTTTCATTTGCTGTGCCAGGAAAGATCACAGTACTGTGCTAGAGATCAAACTCAGAAGAAGTCAGAGCCATGTTAGAGTTTGGTGTCTGGCACATTCCCATTTAGAAACTTCCCAGGAATAATGTGGGGATATATCTGAGGGGGAGAGCACATGCTTACAATGCTCAAGGCCCTGGCTCCATTCACAGCACCACAGAATACTTATCTTCAACTCAGCTTCTTTTGTTGCTTATGTGATTCAAAGTCTCTGTCATTTCATCATTTTTTTATCTAAAAGCCTCAAAGGATGCATGAAACACAATATATTCATGTTACTAAATGAAATCACTGAGCCTTTGTACATCTTGAAATGGAGTATTTGGGGCTTTACATACAGTTGTCCAAAAAGCTTCTTAATGTGTCCTTGAACTGGAGGATACATTTAGTTTAGAGTTTAGAAATGCCTCCTCATAGAGAAATTAAATTCCCTTGAAAACCAATTGGTACATCTTGGTAAATATCCTAAGCTATGATGTACAGGTTAGTATAAAATCTAAACAGGAAGTATATGTTTTCTTTTTTATTTATTTTTATGTGTATGAGTGTACTTTCTACATGTTGGTTTGTGCACCCATGTCGTGCAATGACACGGAGGTCAGAGAGGGTTTCAGATTCCCCTGGAACTGGATTTAAAGATGGTTCTCAGCCACCATGTAGATGCTGGGACTCGAACCTGGGTCCACTGCAAGAGCAATTAAAACTCTTAACCGCTAGGCCATCTCTCCAGCCCAAGAAAGGAAGTATGTATTTTCAAATTGATGGAATGGCCTCACTAAATTTAGTTTGATGGGAAGCAATGAAGATAATTATCTTTATTTTTTTAAAGACTGCTATATATTAATACCATGTATATTTCTATCACTAATGCAGTGATTTAACCATATTGACTTAACAGTGAATGTTTATGAGGATAACATTTCATTAAAGGGCCTAGTGAGAGCCTTCATGAGTGAGAAATGCAATATGAATTGGATATCTCCACAATTGCCTACAGCATAGAGGAAAAGATAAAACATTTGATACGTCTCCAGAGCCAGGAAAGGTAAGGTTTTTGCCTATTACTATTTTGACATCACAATCTTTAGATAATTATTCACACTTCTGCGGACATAGGACATGAAGTAATCATTGAAAATTTTTTATGTCTGATCCTCTAATAAAAATTTATTTGGCATTGTTTCTCTATAGGAAAAAATCCTTTGGCTTATACCTTCATATTATACGCAAATTGAGCTGTATTTCCTAGTATTCAATAAAGATGATCTTCATTGTTAAATTATATTTGAGTATACATACTACAAAGGAATTTGTGTGTGCCTCCGATGAATGTCCTGTCCTGGTTAAAGTTGACTGTCTCATAGCATTTGTCCTGTAGTAAATACTCTGCCCCATGGAAAAGGTCTTAGAGGCAGAGTAATGTCTGCACTACTGAAAAGTGCTCACCACTCCTGTATACGATGCTCACCACAACGAAGTGGGCAACAGTGCCCTAGTCCACTTGGAATTCTCTAACAAACCAGAGTGAATATGCTGTCCTCCTGACTCTCTTCCTCAGAAACAGGAAAAAAGGAAAAGCTCCTTCTTGTCAGGAAGTTGAATACTGGTGGAATGTTGATAAAGTGAATCCATCCCCAGTTTTCTAGAGGTAAGGTCTGCAAATCGACTTCCTTCTGAACTAGGGAGGAACAGATATTGTTAGTGTAAGACCATAGAATCTACTTTATTTTCCTTTTTATTTTCAGAGAATTAGAGTTGTCATTTCTTCATCCTCCATTGATAGATTCAGCTGGGGGAAAACAAATTGTGCTTTGAGTAAAGTTTGTTCATATTGTGATGGAAATTTTCAGTATCTCCTGTTTTATTTTATAGGCAGAAATGTTATCGAGACTACTCACAGAAATTTTTGACCTTGATTGAGAAGTGGAACCTTGATACAGAGAACAAACAGAGAAAGAAACTGATGGTGAGTATCAGGCATAGCTCAGAGGACTCCGTAGTATTAAGTCTAGGGTAGCAGGAGTTCAAGCAGAAGTTCCGAAGGGAAGGCAGAGGAAGTGAGTTTAGAGGGACATAGATCGGGTGGAACAGAGTGGGGAGAGTCTGGCCGTCCTCTCTGGCTTTGTTGTGATTCTGTGCTGAGACGACAAGGCCATGGGATAGCAGGCAGCATGGGAAGTAGAGCAGATGCTGCCTGGAGGGTAGAGGAGCAGGCATGGCATTGTCTCCTGAGAGGATGCCCTGAGATGGTGCAAATGCCCGTCATTGAGAGGGTGCACAGTAGCCTTATAGCACAGTGGTCATGACTGCACACTGACAGCAGTCAGCATGGCTGAAGCACAGCATGTGGAGAGTTCGCCTGGAGAGGTTGGAGATCAGACCAGCCCGGTCCCAGAGGAGGAAGATAGAGGGTTTTATGCCATGGCACATACCTGGTGACTCACTTCTCACATTCATCCTGGAGATGAGAATGAGGTCAATGTGACAGGTGTTGTTAGTAGTGCTGCATTGAAGGGCTCTTGCATGCTGCTGAGGGACTGAGCTGCCCTACTGAAGACTCTCAACTCCAAAGGTGCAGAAGTAGAGGCTGGCGGATTAGGGAGGTGAAGACCTGTCCAGTGGTCAGCAGAATGCTCTCTGGAACTTCATTGGTTAGGATGCACTATAATCTAGCCAGGTGGTATTTGTAAGGTCACAGGAAAATAATTTTCTGCATGTGTTAGTTTCCTATGAATGAAAGAAGAGATACTAAGCCTTTCTAATTTTCACATTTTTATTGATATTTTGCTTATTTCATACATCATTACTCAGTTCAATATAGACATATTCCACTTTCCACACACTCCACCCCACCCCTGTTGCTGCATTCTGCCATACATGTCTGCATATTTCTCAGTATTTTTTTCCACATTTTCCCTTTAAATTTATATTGCTTCAAAGCATGCATACATATACTCCACCCATCTGCCAGTATTACAAAATCTGAACATATGTGGTAGCTTAATTCTCAAGCCCATTAAGGGATTCATCTTTTAATCATACTGCTGCTTTCACATAAAAAATTATCATAGAAGATGCTCAATTTGCTTTGCAACTAAGGATTTGGTGCTAGTATTTACAAATGAAGGACACCGTATGTCGTTTGTTTTTCTGGGATTGTGTTACTTCACTTAGCATAATGTCCTCTAGTTCCATCCATTTTCCTGCAAAGTTCATGATGCCATCTTTCTTTACTGCTGCATAGAATTCCATTGTGTATATGTACCACATTTTCTGTATCCACTCGTTGGTTAAGGGACATTTGGGTTGCTTCCAGATTTTTGCTATTATGAAGAGAGCTGCAATAAACATAGATGTGTATGTGTCTTTGCGATACGATGAGTGTTGTGGGTACATACCCAGGTGTGGTATGACTGGGTCAGGTGGTAGGTTCATTTTCAGTCTTTTAAGAGTTCTCCACACTGCTTTCCATAGGGGTTGCATGAGTTTCCATTCCCACCAGCAGTGGATGAGTGGTCCCCTTTCTTCACAACCTCTTCAGTATTTGGTGTCATTTGTTTTCCTAATGTTGGCCATTCTTACCAGGGTAAGGTGGAATCTTATACTGGTTTTAATTTGCATCTCCTTAATTATTAGCGATGTTGAATACTTTCTGAGATGTTTCTCAGCCATCTTTACTTCTTCATTTGTGAATTCTCTGTTCAGCCCTTTTGTCCACCTTTTGATATTGTCACTTTTTTCTTGATGTTTTGGCTATTGAATCATTTATATATTCTGGATATTAATGCTCTATCTGATGTATCTCTGGTGAAGATTTCCTCCCACTCTGTGGGTTTTCTCTTCACTTCGTTGATTGTTTCTTGCGATATTCAGAAGCTTTACAGTTTAATGAGGTCCCATTTTTCTATTGTTGACCTTGTTTCCAACTCAGCAGCTGTCTGATTTAGAAAGTCTTTTCCTATGTTTATGTCTTGTAGTTTACTGCCAACATTTTCTTCTATTATTTTCATTGTTGCTGGTTTCACATTGAGGTCTTTGATCCATTTGAAGTTGATTTTTGTGTATGGTGAATGGCAGGGGTTCAGCTTCATCTTTCTACAAGTGGCCATCCAGTCTTGCCAGCACCATGTGCTGAAGATGCTGTCTTTCCTCCACTGGCTCTTCTTGGGCCCTCTTATCAAATATGAGGTGGCTGAAATTGCATGTGCTCAGGTTTGGATCAATTTTCTTCTATGGATCTACTTGTATGTTTTTGCGCCAGCACCAGGTTGTTTTTATTACACTAGCCCTGTAATATAGTTTGAAGTCAGGTATGGTTACCTCCTTGTGTTGCTCTTTTTGCTCAGGGTTTCTTTGGCTATCTGAGATCCTCTGTTTTTTTCATATGAATTTAAGGATTTTTCCCCTAAGTCTGAGAAGAAACTCATGGGGAGTTTGATTTGGGATTGCATTGAATCTGAATATTAGTTTGGGTAGGATGGACATTTTTACTATATTAATTTTTCTAATGCATGAACACGGGAGGTCTTTCCATCTTTTCATGTCATCTTCAGGCTCCTTCAAGAGTTTAAAAATTTTTTTTCACATAAAAGAGTTTAAAATTTTTATTGTAGAGTTCTTTGGTGTCTTTGGATAGATTTGTTCTGAGGTATTTTTATTTTTTTGAGGCTAATGTGAATGGGATGTTCTCTTTGTATTCCTTCTCTGTTGGTTTGTCAGGGCATAAAGAAAGGCTTCTGATTATTCTAGGTTAATTTTGTGTCCAGCTAATTTACTGAAACTCTTGATTGTTTCTGAGAGTTTCTTGGTGAAGTTTTTTGAGTCCCTTAGGCACATTATCATATCATCTGCCAAAAGGGATAGTTTCAATTCCTCTTTTTTTTATTCATTTCGGTATGTGTATGAATATACTGTCTGCATGCAGACACAGTACATTTGTGCACCCGTGTCGTGCAATGCAGCGGAAGTCAGAAGAGGGTATTGGATTCACCTGGAACTGGAGTTCTCCTGGAATTGGAGTTTCAGAGTGTTCTCAGCCGCAATTTATGTGCTGGGGATCGAACCTGGGTCCTCTGCAAGAGCGGTTGGTGCTCTTAACCGCTAGGCCATCTCTCCAGCCCCCAACTTCCTCTTTTCAATTAGTACTCCTTTAATTTCTTTTTCTTGTCTTATCACTGTAGCAAGTTTTTCAGGCACTATACTGAAGAGGAGTTGAGATAGGGGACAGCCTTGCTGGGTTCCTGATTTTAAGGGGAATGCTTTCAGTTTTTCCCCTTTTAGGATGACCTTGGCTGTGGGTTTTTGTATATGGCTTTGATTATGTCGAGGAATGATCCCTCCAGTCCAGTTCCCTCTAGGACTTTAAACATGAAGTCATGCTGGATGTGGTTGAAGGCTTTTTCTGCATCAATTGAGATGACCATGTGTTTTTGTTCCTTCAACCCATTTATGTGTTTTATGATACTTACCGTTTTGCTTATGTTGAACCATCCCTGCATCTCTGATCTAAATCCAAGTTGGTCATGGTGAATGATCTTTTTGATGTTTGTTTATGTGGTTTGCAAGTATTTTGTTGAAAATTTTTGCATCTATGTTCATTAATGAAATGGGCCTATAGTTTTCTTTTTTTGGTTGTATCTTTGCCTGGTTTGGGTATTAAAGTGATACTGGCTTCATAGAAACAATTTGGGAAGTTTCCCTCTGTTTCTATTCTTGTGAACAATTTGAGTAATAATGATTGTATGTCCTCTTTAGTGGTTTTATAGAACTCTGCTGTAAATCCATCTGGGCTTGGGCTTTTTTTAGTTGGGAGGTTTTGAATTACGATTTCAATTTCCTTGTATGTACTGTGTCTGTTTAAGCTGCCAATATAATCTTGAGTAAGCTATGGTAAATTCCAAGATTGCTGATATTCATCCATTTCTCTGAGGTTTTCAAATTTAGTACAGTATAGGTATTAATAATACTCTCCAGCTCTGGTAGATTCAGTTCCTGAAGTTGGTGGTTGCAAAGGCAGTGAAGAAATTAATCAATAAGATACAAGAATCTTTTTTTCTTTTCATGACCTGAGGAGCATCTATCTTCCCTGCTCCTGTGCAGAGGACCTCTTGGGTTTGCCACTCTGCCAATATCTTAACCTATGGATTACAGAGAACATGCATTTGCCTTCTCTGATCCTGTGCAGGGAGCCTTTAGGTTTTGCAACTCTGCCAAATTTTTTTCTTCTCTCTTTTCTTCTCTGATCCTCAGATCCTGATGTTTATTTTTATACACCCTAAGACTAATACAGGTTACGCAAGCGTAAGATATTGATGAAAAAAACCCAACTTCCCAATAAATATTTTTCAGAAAATTCACACCTGAAATCATTCTTAACATGAAAAAGAATTAAACAATCAATAATGCTACAATCACTTAGTTGAGACGTCAACAAAGTAAAAAAAATAGTACAGCTATTCAGCTAAGCAATTTAGCAGCATTGCAGTAAAGCGAAGTTAACATTATCTTTTAACTCTGAGCACTTCATTCTTTATGCCTGTGGTTACACAGGTGCTAGACAGTGTAATAAATGAGCTTTAAAGCTTTAACAATAGAAAACTTTATGTTCCTTACATTAGTTCCTTGTTCGCTTGACCTGTAAGCCATTTTATGGTTGATGTAACTTTGATTCATATCTTGTTTTTATTCTGGCCATTGTTTCCTCCAGTTTTTGTTTTCCTCAGTTTCTGTTTTTTACACTTCCTGCTAAGGTGATTTTCTAAGGGCTACTAAGCTTGGAGTCAGATCACTAGAATCCACAGCCTCACTGGACTTAGTTTCACTTTGCCCTACGATCCTCTTTTTAATTTAAACCTGACCATTAAATCAAAATTCCTTTCTTATATTTTTGGTTCTTAGCCTGAGCCTTTAATGGCCGAGCTATCCCTCCAGCCCCAAAATTCCTTTCTTTACTTGGGCAATCTGTGCATGACAGACTTTCTGTAGAGTTCTTAATTACTACTGTATCATACTTTTAAGTTGTATACATAGCGCCATTATTTTTCACAAAATAGTCACTTCTAGAAAAGGCAAAAGTGTCAGTTCATCTCCTTCAGGCAGAAGCAGGTACCCTAATTGCTGGAATGCTGAAAGTCAAGCAGGCCAGAAAAATAAGAATTAATATGATAAAAAGAATTATTGAAAACCAAGATGAGCTGGAGAGCAGATCAGCCAGATGAGTCAGGTCATTGGAGCATTGTCAAGCAGTGAACTTTTCATAAACAGCCCCGCTGATAGGTTTTAAAAATATTCTTGTATTTTGTCTGAATGTTTTCGATATCTGTCATGATGTTTTCCCTTTTATTCTTGAATTCTATCAATTTGGAGCAGCTATTTCTTTCTTTTGGTTAACTGGGCTAGAGCTTTATCTATCTTGTTTAATCCTTTCAAAGAACCAGCTTTTTGATTCATTGATCCTTTTTTTCATTTTTTTTATTTCTATTTCACTGATCTCTGCTCTAATTTTTGTTATTTCCTCTTGTCTTTTGGGTTTAGGATTCGGTGGTTGTTGCCTCTCAAGTGCTTTCAGCTGCAGTGTTAGATCCTTTATTTGTGCTATTTCTGTTTTTTTTTTTTTTTTTTAATGTAGGCATTTAGTGCTATAAATTTCCCTCTTAGGACTGCTTTTAAAGTATCCCATAGGTTTTGTTGTGTTGTATTACCTTTTTTATTTAGTTCCAGGAATACTTTTATTTCTTTCGTTATGTCTTCCTTGACCCATTCATTGTTTAGGAGTGTGTTGTTCAGTCTCCATGTGTTCCTGTAGGACAGTAGGGCTTATTCTGGTGTTCTTAATGAGTTTTATTGCACTGTGGTCTGATAGAATGCATGGTATTATTTTGATCCTTTTATATTTGTTGAGTTTTTTTTCTTTGTCCCAGTATGTGGTCAGTTTTGGAGACTGTTCCATGGGGTGATGAGTAGAAAGTATATTCTCTGGTGTTTGGGTGAAATATTTGGTAGATATCTGTGGGGTCCATTTGGTGTATTGTATTGTTCAGTTCAAATGTCTCTCTGTTTATTCTTTGCCCATTTGACCTGTTCAATAGGCTCAGTGGAGTACTGAAATGTCTTGAGATCCCACAGAATTGTGCTTATAACGTATGCTACACCAGAGTTTAGTGCATATATATCCATTAATGTGACATGCTCATGGTTAACTGTGTCTTTGATAAGGATATAATGGCCCTCTTTGTCTCTTCTGATTAGATTTACTTTGAAGTCTATTTTGTCTGATATTAGAATAGCAACTCCTGCTTTCTTTCCAGTACCATTTGCTTGGAATATTTTTTCCATCCTTTCAACTTAAGTTGATGCCTGTGCTTGAGAGAGAGATAGGTTTCTTGTACACAGTATGTATGTGGGTTCTGTTTCCTAATCCATTCTCCCAATCTTTGTCTTTTGATTGGGGAGTGTAGGCCATTAATATTTAAGGTTACTATTGAAAGATGTGTGTTGCTTCCTTTCACCTCATTTTCTTTTTGCATTCTTGGATTAAGTTAGTATTTCTGCAGTTAAAGTGTTATCAATTATTCTCTCTAGCTGCTTGGGGATAGTTGCTCCTTTCCTCTGACCTTTGAATTGCTTCAAGTGTTTTCTGAATTGTTGGTTTTATGGACATGAATTCTTTCATCTTGCTTATGTTATGAATGATTTTTTTTCTTTCTCCTTCAACTATAATGGACATTTTTGGTGGGTATAATAACCTGGTTTGGCATCTATAGTCATTGAGCACTGGTACTAATTTGGTCCATGTTCTTCTGGATTTCATGGTTTGCATCGAAAAGTCAGCTGTAATCCTGATGGGTTTCGTTGTAACTTGTTGTTTTTCTCTTGTGGCCTTCAGTATTTTGGGAATTTGTTTTCTGATCTTGTCTATTTGGTGTTCTGTGTCCTTCTTCTATTTGTATGGGTTTGTCATTTTTCAGTTTGGAGAAATTTTCTTCTATTATTCTGTGGGTTGGAAGATCTGATCAAAACCATTTTCCTGGGATTCTTCTCTTTCCTCTATCCTTAAGATGCAGAGGTTTGGTCTTTTCTTTTTTTTTAAATTAATTTTTATTGATGCTTTGTGCATTTCATACATTTTTTCCAATTCAGTTCAGGCTTATTTCCCTTTCCCTCCCCCCCACCCCCACCCCATCCCAGATCATGCATTCTGCCATAACTGTCCTGCATCTTTCTCTCAGTTTTTTTTTTTCATTTTTAGCTATAAGTGATAATCCATGAGTACAAGCATCCTTCATGCAAAACCTATCTGCAGGCTGTTGTGCCCAAACACCTACAGCACCACCATCCAGTGGGGGGTGACAGGTTGTTCAATCAAGCAAGTTGATCAAATGAGTGTCCAGACTACATTGCTGTAGTTTCACCATTCACCCCAATCGCAGCCCTTACATTCTACCACGCCCCCTCTTCCGCAGGTTGTTCCCTAGGCTTAGAAAAGGGGCACAGGTGGATGAGAGGTAAAACAGTCCACTCTCTCTGGAGCTGTTGACTTGGACTCTGGTCAATTCTGGCTGTTTCCTTTCATGGGCTGACAGTTTGTCCAGGAATAACCTTTCGATCCTACTAATGAAGAACAAGCAATTAGATATATAGGTATTTAAGCAGCACTAATAGTTATGGTAGGTTACTTTAGCATAGACACATGTTTGGATATGTTAATCCATGAATTACAATTTTCCCCCCTGTTAAATATGACAGGGTCTTACTGTGGCTTATAACATCTCCTAACCTGTAGAGGATGTAAGCTTGTGGCATCAGCCATGGGTTATTTCTCCAAGGGGAGAGCCAATAGCCAATTAGATTTGGGATATACAGGCACATGGCTGCCTCTGCTGCACAGTATTTCCAGGCAGGTGAGGTGTAGCTGGTGCTGACGGTGGAGTCTTGCTTGACTCAGGGAGACCCATATTTGCTTTATTGGTTTAGTGGCCTTTGGTAACACTCTCTGGCATTCCAGAGGCCATCTGTACACTTGCATGTGTGGTCTCAATACATCCCTCCCATGTTAACGTCAGGTCTTCGCCAGCAGGGTCTTATTGCCTCTCCTCCTGTAGGTATCCCAACTTAGAGGCAAGGAGCCCTTACCTTTTGTGGGGCCTTGGATCCCCTGGCCAACATCCACCTGGTAGAACAATCCATTGCTGATGTCAGAGCTCCTTAGTGTCCCACATTTCCTGATTGTTCCACTCTTGTGTTTTTTAAAAAAGTTTCCATTATCATTACTTGAGCATTCTACTTCTTATCTTCCCGCCTTGAGATTCAATTTTCTGCTTCATCTAATCTATTACTGGGGCTTTCTCACATCCTTTCCTGCTGGTTGGACCTGTGTTCAATTTCATTTCATCCTGTGATTTCTTTAGTATTTCCATTTCCTTCTGGAGCTTGTCTTTCTCTCCTTCTAGATCCTTGATTCTCTGCTTGGTTTCCTGTTTCATTTCAGCCTGGGATCTTTGCAGTGTTTCTACTTCCTTCCACGTTAGTCCTCTACCCTTTGTCATTCTCTCCCTTCAGTTCTGTGATTTGTTCTTTATATTCCTTGATTACTCTGAGTATGTCTATGATTGTTCTTTTAGAATCTATGTCCTGGGTTACCTCCAGTGAGAACTTGTTGTTGGAGTTTACCATAGGACTGATAGAATTTGATGGGAATTTATTGTTTGCTTTTCCCATGGTGTTGATTTTTCGTTATGCTTTTGGCATATGGATTTGATTGGTTCATTGTAATCTGGTGTGAAATTGGAGTGTTTCTTCTTTGTGTTGAAAGGTTCTTCCTCTAGGTTAACTGAGGAGTGGCAGGTTTGCTGTCTTTTCTTTTACCTTGTGACCACAGTCTCTATAGCTGTTCCCCAAATGATGACCACTCTGCCAGGGGGGTCGGGGGGGGAGTGGTTTGGACTGCTGTGCACAGTCCCTACCTCAGCTGAAGTAGTTTCTGTGCGAAGTTACCCACACCTTTACAGGTCTGAGCAGGAAGTTGAGCCTCTGCCGGCCCCCTGGGCACAGTCCCTTCTCTGGCTGTAGTCCAGGAGTCAAGACCTGCAGAGGTATGCAGAGGTGTGCAGAGGTGCCCGCACCATTACAGGTCCAAGCAGGAAGTTGAGCCTCTGCCGGCCCCCTGGGCACAGTCCCTACCTCTCAGAGTTCCTATTTTTAATGGAGTTGTTTCAAAAGTTACTTCTATACATTATATTTAAATTAGTTCAAGATACAATCTGGAAAAATCTTTTTGAAAATTTCTTTACTATCCATACTGTCATTTAGAATTCAGTTATTACATAGTCCAAAATGTAGAGGATTATTATGCAAGACAGTGGTAAAGGACAGGGCCATATCAATACAGTTTATATAGGGTAGGAATGTATACAAGATTCTGAGAGCTCTGATGGATGGTTTTCAAGTCTTTGGGAACTAATGCATATGATTTAGGTCCTAATAACACAGAAATACCTAAAATTAAGGGAATGGGACACAATTTTTATCGATCCGTGTTTGGTGAAAGCAAAAGATGAACTTCAGCACCATGTTTGGTAAATGAGAAAATATAAAAAAATACTTATTTCAAAGTACTCTATTTAAATGTAAAACAGAACTATTTTGATGAGCTTTCCATTTTTCCAGAAAATCTTTTACCTCTGTTTTCTTTTTATAAATTTAGAGTTTACTTCAAGTGCAAGAAAATCTTGTTGGACAATATCTAGTTGCTCAGAAGCAGAAAATGAAAGAATTTAAGGAGTTATGTGAACAATAATTGAAGGTCTGTTGTACGTTCTTTCAAAACTTCATATGCAGGAAATTGAAAATACTGTCTTTCTTTAATTCGGTTACAATTTTGTGGCTTACATGTGTAAAAATCTAGGGCCTATTCTAAGTGGTATCACTGCTCCAGTTAAAGCTAACTACTAAATGATGTTTTGGTTTCAGGATTCACTCTGATGATGGGACTCCTTCAGAACAGGAACTGGCATCTTGATGACTTTACTCAGAGCTATAATTATCATGAGGGGAAATGACACTTTTTAACATTACAGCTCTTTCTTTCAAAGACTGAATTTTTCATGTCTATTCTGATAGTAATTTTTCAGTTTCTTTGTTCACTCATGTCATGGCAAAAAGCATTTAACAGTTTTATGATTCTTCTATAGCATATATCACAGTACTTTATTTTTCCAAAGATTTATTCATATTTGTTTTACTGTGACTCTTTGGCTGCACACCATTGCATCATATGTTTGCAGCAAGTACAGAGGTCAGAAGAAGGCATCAGATCCAGTCCCCTGGAACTGGAGTTACCTTTGTGGGTTCTGGGAAGCAAAGCTGGGTTCTCTGCAACAGCAGCAAGTGCTCTTTATTACTGAGCCATCTCTCCAACCCTGTTTGTTTGTTGTCAGGTAGGGTCTCACTCTGTAGCCCTGGCTGGCCTGGGAGTCCTATGGAATCAAAGCTGGCTTCGAACTTGTAGTGATCCTTTTGCCTCTAACTCTTGAATGATAGGATTATAGGCCTGGATCACCATGCCTCAATGCTACATGCAATAGTGTTGATGTAGTGTATCCTGACTCATCACCTAATGGAAAATAGAAATGCAAATTGTTGAGCCCAGTGTGGTGGCACACACCTTTAATCCTAGCTCTCGGGAGGCAGAGGAAGGCAAATATCTGTGAGTTCAAGGACAGCCTGGTCTACAGAGTGAATCCCAGGCCAGCTGCGGTTACAGGGAGACCTTGTCTCAAAAACACCATAAAAAGAAAAAAAGAAAGAAATGCAAATTGTATGGTTTAAAAATATTTTATTTATTATTTTATGTGTCTGAGTGTATTGCTTTCATGTATGTAAGTGTACCTGTGTTGAGCAGTGTCCCTCTACAGAGGTCCGAAGAGAGTGTCAGATCCCCTGGAACTGGAGTTGCAAGCAGTTGTTAGCTGTCATCTGGGTTTTGGGAACCAAAACTGGGTCCTCTACCTGAGCAGCCAGTGCTCTTAACCACTGAGCCATCTCTCCAGCCCTAGAAAATTGTATATTTTGTTTTCATGTTTGAAAAGGCAAAAAGATAACAACCCTTCATTTCCTCTAAGAAATGATCATGATATTGAGCTCGTGATAGTAAATTTATTCATAGTTCACAGGTTTTCATTTTGTTTAATATTTGGTTTGTTTGCAGTGCTGGACATCCATCCTCACACAAATCATGAATCCTGTACCACTTCAACTATAATACTAACCTAGTACAAGTGCTACAGAACTATTAAATAATTTCTTCCAATACATTGTTTTGAAAGTTTGATAGTGGCTTACAAATTCATAGCAACCATTAATATGCAACTTTTATTATTTTCCTTTTTTGCTCCATTTTGATTTTATACATTTCTTCTGCTATTGAAACAATGTTGTTTCCTGTTTTACCAATATGGATTCAGTCACACATTTCTGTATTTCTTTAGTGAGTATTTTTATTTTCACATAGTTTACAATTTATACTTGCTTTATAATAATTCATGGTCATCCCTTGTATTACAGTATCTACTGCTTTCGGTGTGTTAGTAGCTGTGTTCACCCTCACAAACTGAGCTGAACAGAGTTTGTCTGTAACTCAACATTGGCTTTTGGTTTTAGGGTCTTGAGAATATTGAGGATTGTCGTAGAAGTGTTGTTGCTGATGAAATAAAGAATCAAATGGCCATCTTGGAAGGGAGTGCTATGCCAGAAAGTGTAAGTAAAGTATTTGTAATATGGAAAGTTGAGGATTGATTTGAGAATTAATTATTTTATTCACTAAAATATGTGCTTAGTTACCCAAATATTAAACAGATAATAAATATCTCTTTTCATGGAAAGGTGCCAGAAGCGAGGGCTGGTGTCCGAAAGTCACTTATGTCCATGTTAGTGTCATAAACCTATGAAGAAAGATCAATGGAAGTGAAAATATTTCATCATAAAATTGGCTGTGTCAAACTACTGATGTGAAGACTGTAGCTGCAGAAACAGCAAGCTCCTTGTTCAAATGTCTGTGAAGTAACAGATTTTTTTTGTTAAATCCAATTGAAACTTAGAGTTATGAAACCATAGCAACTGCAGGGCTTATGTAAATTCTTCCAACCATTTGCTAGTCAAGGTAAGTATTACTTTTCCTTTACTTGTCAATTAATTAGTACTTAGCAATAAAGACTGTAGTTTTAAGTCATGCATCAGTGTTATCAGTGTTAACAGTGTTGTTCAACATACACAGTGCATAAGACTGGATGATCAACTACCTCCTCTTCTCAGAAATAGATCCCCTGGAACTGGAGTTACAGACGTTATGTGCCGCGTGACTAATTCTACATCCTCTGTAAGAGCAGCCAGTGCTCTAAACCACTGAGCCATCTCTTCAGCCCCCTTCTTTTTATGACTTTGAAAACAAAGACGTCAGCTTGTTTGCAGAAGTGCTGTTTCCTGTTCCTGCATGGGTAGAGCTTTAGCTCTGGTTGCTGGGCTCATTGCACAATGCCACTCGACACGTACTGAAAACAGCATATCCAGATTCTCTTCCACTGTGCCTCTTACTTTCCACAAGAGGAAGAAAGCCCTGCACCTTGTAGGAGTATTTTTTCTCTGAGGTCACCTGTTAAACTGTGCTCATCAGGAAGAACTTCCCCATTTATCCAAAGCATGTGTGGGTGTAGTAGTGCCTTCTGCACTACTCAGACTTTGAATGTCCTCCCTGAGATGTTTTACCTGTTGTTGCAAGAGAAAAATAAGCTCCCCAGAGTTTTCACTACATTGAACTCTATTAATGGGTACAAATATGTATGCATATATTTCTCTTATGTGTGTTTCAATGTAGGCATACTGAAATTCGAATAAATAAGCACATATGTGCGCATGAGTACATGTGGAGATCAGAGATTAACTTCAGTTTTTCACCTTATTGGGGAGACAGGGTCTCTCACTAAAGCAGGAGCTCACTGATGGAGCTAGACTGGGTGGTCAGAGACCCACCTACCCCTTCCCCCTAGTGCTGGGATGACAGATACTCACTGTTGTGCTGAGAATTAAAGTGCCTGCTAGGGGGGTTGCTGGAGAGATGGCTCAGCAGTTGGAAACACTCGCTGTTCTTCCAGAAGACCCGAGTTTGATTCCCAGCACACACAGAGGTCCATTACTGCAATTCAAGGTGATCCAACACCCTCTTCTGGCCTCTGAAGGCGTTGCGTGCATTTAGTGCACTTAAATACATGCAGGTCTGTTAGGATTTGAGCTCAGCTCCTCTTGCTTGGATGGCTGGTACTTTACCCCCTGAAGCATCTTCCTAGCCCTGTGTATATATTTCTTATAAGTACTTCAAAGTCAGATTTTCCTTATTGAGCATTTGTAGATCTCATAGAGTGGTTTCCAATCAATCCCAGTCCCCCCATTCCCCAACCCCCCCACCCCCCGTCAGAGCTCATTCATTACAACATTCAAGCTAAGCCCTATCCAGTCAATCTTCCAAACTCAGACATCTTTCTGTACAAATATATCAGCTGGAGTCTAGTCAGCATATCTGGGAACCCTAGGTTAGGCATACTATTCCTCACCCAATAGTACTGTTGCTGGGAATTTTCCGCCCCAGGGGCACCCAAACGTATACCCATGCATGTAGCATCCAACCCCACTACCATTTTTGGTTTTGCCAGTTACTAACAAAGAAAGGAGTGGACTCTCCAATCTTAGATTAGAAAATTTATTAGGCTTGCCTACAAAGTGATGGATATAACCCTACACTCACTAGCCTCGAGGATCTCCTATCCCAACATGGCTGCCCAGAGTACTAGCATAAATTCAGGGACCTGTGCCCATGATGGTGAAATGGTATGAGAGCCCCATCCCTGTGTGGTGGGCATTTATATGCCCCATCTGTATGCATCCCAGGGTCCCGGAGTTCTGCGCACATTCCCGCAGCAACATGCAAATGCCAGCATTGCTTCCCCTAGCGATTCAGGACATTTGCTGTGGGCTCTGTTTTGTGCTTAGTCCGTCCCACTAAGTAAACCAGATGTCAGAGTTCACAGCTTGTCCAGTGATAAATACACTTAAAACAAGTTATCTTTTATCCCGCAGTCCACCTCTGTTCTTTGGTCATTTCAAACTGGATGTGCTATCTCTTCTGCAAGAGTCCCCAGGTCTTGGAAGGGAGGGCTAAACAGTGTGAGGGATAGGATGATTCATTTTTTCTCTGACGTGACACATCAAACTCTCAGGTCTGTCCAGTATTCAACTGACTGGTGGCTTATTTAGGAGTCTCCTTCTTATATCTACTAATAAAACAGAGACAGCAAGGAGCACAGACAACTAAACAAACAGCCATTATTATCACAGCTCTTGAACAAAAGGTTGGCAATAGCGTTTTAATGTTGCCTCTAACTTCTCCCACCAGTAGGGGCCACCTACCTTGTAGTATCAGTTGTGTCCTACCCCTACCTCATTCCAAGACTTGCCCATAATCAAACTAGAAGTTATCTGTGTGAGTTCAAGGCCAGCCTGGTCTACAGACTGAGTTCCAGGACAGCTGGACCCTGTCTCGAAATGACCAGAAAAAGAAAATGAAGAGGAAGAAGAAGAAGAAGAAGAATAAGAATGAGGAGGAGGAGGAGGAGAAGAAGAAGAAGTTGTTGTTGTCTGGGTGTACATAGTACATATAATAGGCTGCTACCATTGCACTCCATCTTAAAATTGCAGCACATGATATCTGTAGTAGATCTTTGGACATTATTTCTTTCCAGAGATTTGAATAGCGCTCCCTGGTACCATGAAGTTCTGCTTCCATTTGCCGTACACGTTCTCAGCATAATTTTTCTTTCTCATTTTCACATCACACAGTCATCTTCAGCAATAGGTTCTTACTATGCATTTCCTGTGTGCACCCAAAGATACAAGCAAATAGCCTTTGTTTGGGGGCTTTTAGAGCCTCCCTGGCCCACAACACTTGGTTGAGCAGTCCACACCTCATACTGAAGCCTTTATTGACCAATGCATCTTATTTTACCATAAAGTTCCTAAAAGATTCTACAGTTAATGAATTTACTCATTATCTTTGTTTCTTCACGTGTACTGGATATCTCTCCAACCAGGCTCATATCTGTAAAATACCCAGACATTAACATTATCTATTAAATCAAACATTAACCAGGTCCAACATAGCATGGGAAGATTTTATCTATTTGTAACAATTGTCATCTCAAAAGATTCATATTGGGTATAATAACTCCAAGAAGAGGCATTAATTTAGTTAGCTCTGTATCTGTAGTTTCTTGAACCCATTCTGTATCCTGGGGTTTTTCCAGGCAGCTTCCCTTTATTTCTTTGGCTTTGAAAGACTCATTGGGCCTGGTCCAAGCTGGTTAGTCCTGAACTGGACCAAGGAGGAATGGGCCTCCTTTTGCCTGTGCTGTATTTGCTGGTTAGCTCTGGGCCTGACTCCTAGCTGTAGTCAAAACACTTGACTTTTTTTTTCTTACTGACACCATCTTGCTGCTGGGGAAGGCCCCGCCTTGGCAGACTGCTCCCACCCCCAGCCAGCTTTTCTCAGCAGAGAGTGGTACTCTGTTTGCCTTGAGGTTTATTACCAACCTTCCTTACAGTTTTTTTTTTTCTTTGTATGTTTTGCCAACTTTTCCTCAGGCCTTAAATTCTCCCACAGGCTTTTCACCATGGAATTTTGCTTTTTATCAATTTTTCTTTTAGAACTTTGGTTTGACATAGATCACACCCCATTTGCCTCCTAGTAAACCATGAAAACTTCTGTTTTTGTCATTTTTCTATCTCCTCTAGATTTGACAAGACATCCCTTACCTTATAAAGACTTTGTCTGGTCAAGGAGCAGAGCACAGCCATTAAAGTTACACACCACTCTCAAGGTCCTTGTTTAATAAAGCTTATCTTACATCATTGGTAAACACAGACACCTCTGGCCCAGGAAACTGGGGACTATATATTGCTTTCTTCCTACCTAGTTCTCTTACTACCACTTGCTCCACACTAATCATTTTCCACCCCCTGGTATTAATGGGAACCTCTATTGGGGATAACCACCTGTCTCTAATGGCTATTACCTAATCCATTAGGGACTTATTTCCCTTGTGCTGTATGGGGATATGCAGCTTATGAGTCAAGGCAGCATGGGTGGATATATTACCTATGTGTCAAAGCAGGATGGGTGGTTATACTACTTTTGTGTCAAGGCAGGATGGGTGCTTATATTACCTATGTTTGGAGGCAGGATGGATGGTTTTATTTTGTGTCAAAGCATTATGGGTGATTATATTACTTATGTGTCAAGGCAGGATGGGTGCTGATCTTACTTATCTGTGAAGGGAGGATGGTTGGTTATATTACTTATGTGTCAAGGCAGGATGGGTGCTTATCTTACATATGTGTCAAGTGATGTTGGGTGGTTATATTACTTATGTGTAAGGGAAGGATGTGTTCTTATATGACTTATGTGTCAAGGCAGGATAGGTGGTTATATTATGTGTGAAGGCAGGATGGGTGGTTATATTACTTATGTGTGAAGGCAAGATGGGTAGTTATATTACTTATGTGTCAAGGAAGGACGGGTGTTTATATGACTTATGTATCAAGGCAAGATGGGTGGTTATATTACATTTGTGTCAAGGCAGGATGGGTGGTTTTATTACTTATGTGTCAAGGCATGATGGGAGGTTATATTACTTATTTGTCAAAGCAGGATGGTTGCTTATATGACTTATATGTCAAGGCAGAATGGGTGGTTGTGTTACTTAGTTGTAAGGAAGGATGCATGGTTATATTACTTATTTGAGAGGCAGGATAGGTAGATATATTGTGTGTAAAGAGAGGATGGGTGATTATATTACTTATGTGTGAAGACAGGATGGTTGGATATATAACTTATGTGTCAAGGCAAGATGGGTGGTTATATGACTTATGTGTCAAGAAAGATTGGGTGGTTATATTACATAGGTGTCAAGGCAGGATTGGTGGTTATATTACTTATTTGTCAAGGCAGGATGAATGGTTATATGAATTATGTGTCAAGGCAGGATGGGTGCTTATCTTACTTATGTGTCAAGGCAGGATGGGTGGTTGTATTACTTATGTGTCAAGGCAGGATGAGTGCTTATATGACTTATGTGTCAAGGCAGGATTGGTGGTTATATTACTTTTGTCAAGGAAGGATGGGTGCTTATCTTAGTTATGTGTCAATGGAGGATTGTGGGGGTCACAACGGAAGTCTTAGCCAGCCCTGGACCTGCAGGACTGGCTGGACTGAGGAGGGTCAGGTGTGTCTGCTCACCCTCTCTGCAGCCTCCCTGTCCCAGGAGACAATCAGATGCAACAGGGAGCCAAGTCAGGCAAGGTCTCATTTATTATGGGCAACACAGCAGTTTATAAAGGCAAAAACCACAAAGATGTTTCCATGGTGCCAAGCGGGCAGCCATTTGTTTAGAAGGGCTAGGTAGCATGCAGGCTGTATGTAATGATTATTCCATAGAACTTAATGGGAGACAAGTACTGATCTCGAGCTGTCCACGAGTAGGGAAGTACCTCTGTGCCTATCAGAATTCCCCTTTTTCTTCCTCCCCTATTTAGTTGTGGTCATAGTGATCATTGTAATTACAATGGTTTACATGACTCTTTGGCTGAAGTTATTTGGTAGGCGGGGGACAGTCAGTGAAACTCAAGCCAGGCTTAGAGATTTCCAACAGGCCACACTTTTGGAGAGCCTGTAGGGCCCAACATCTCCCCCTTTTTGTTTGGGTGGGTGGTCAGCATGGCCCCTGTCTTAGGTTGTCTGAGCTTACCTCTACTAGGCTTACCCATCATTGGGAGTTAAGGGCAGCTTTTGGCCCAACCCCTGTCTTAGGTTGCCTAGGGGTAGTCAGATCTTACCCGTCATTGGGTACCATGTGTCTCCTCCTCTCCCCCTCTTTGCCACACTGTCCACTGTCTTAGGTTGGCCTCTCTTTGAGGACCCGTACCCGTCGTTGGGGCAAAACAATGGGCAGGGGGTTGTATCAGGGCCATATCTTGCTCACAATGTCATAAGTTGAATTTCCTGGGCCTTGTTCTGTATCAGCTGAGACAACCTGTAAAATATGCAGGGTCCGATGGTGCAAGCAAGTAACACTATTATAAGTGGGCCGGCTATGGCCAATAAAAGTGTGTTAACCAAGGCAACCAGTCAAGCCATTGACTAAACCAGCTCTCGTCATAATTCTGTCGCCTATCTTCTATTCCCTTTCGAATCTCATCCAGATTTTTGTAATGATCCCTGAGTGATCTGCATAAAAGCAGCACTCCTCCCCCAATGCTCTGCAAATTCCCCCTTGTTCAAGCATTAGGAGATCCAGTCCTCTCTGATTTTGGAGTACTACTAGTGCTAGGGAATCTAGGGACTTTTTGAAGTATCTGAGAGTGGTTTCCACTCTATCAAGGTTGACATCAATCTGCATCCTGAGTTCTTGATATTTAGTATTTACCAGGGCCAGAGAGGCCCCTCCCAGACCAGTTCCTGCTGCCCCAAGCCCTAGAAGGGAAGTGACTGCCAGCGCAGTAATGAGTTCCCTCCCTCTTCTCCCTGTGGTTACTTTGCCTGGCAAACATTTCTTCATTAGAATGATATAATACATGGGGCATCACTGCCACCATAGCACAGGTATCGTTGCCCTGTTTAAGAACTGCAGTTGCTATGCAGGGAATGAGGCCTGAATGTTGACATAGCCAATATATTCCCTCTTCTGAGGGTATTATCCATTCATCATCATTAGTATCGCCAATAACATTCTGACATCCTTCCCATGGAGAGACTTCTAGGGCAGATGTTATACAAGTGAAATGTGTTCCCCGGAGGGGTAAATTCAGCCCTGCTCCTTTAATATATTGTTTTACATTAGACCATTGGGGGGCCCCATCTACATTCTGAGGATGTGTTTTTCTTCATAAAATTCCCAGTATACCCTAGGGTTTCATAGTATGGTGGCTCGGGACTAATGCACAGACAACATGACTCTGTTAACTCAGGCCTGGTCTCATTCAAGGCCTCATAAGCTGTCTCTACTACTGCTTCCCAGGGGCTAGTTTTGCTCCCAGTTTTACCCTTGTTGTGTCCTTTTCCCTTTCCTTTGCCCTTACATTTTTTCTTGGTGGTGTGAGGTTGGAGGGTGCTATATACTGTTGGTGGTAGACTTGTTATAGTTTTTATTTTGGTAGGGGTAGGATTTGGGGCATCTGGCCCCACCTGAATCTCATTAGCAATGGGATTCACTTGTGTCCTGATGGAGAACATTACTCCATTATCATAACCTTCTTGGTATAGTCTAAGGCCACATATCATCCCAAATTCCCAGCTTTCTTCCTTATTTTCCCTTGTCAGTGAACGTCACCTGAATGGGGTTACATTGTGAGTGTTCACAATCTTTTCCCATTATTTTTTCCACCTTAATAGGACGTCTACGTTGGATCCAATATCCGGATCCCGTGGTCTCACACCCCCAAGACTTACAATAAAAATCCCCTGGCCCACCACAGTCAGATATCTGTTGTGCAGTCTGTCCACTCCCAGGACACACATATATGGGGTAATCTTGAATTGCATCTCAATGTCAATTTTCTGTATGGCTGATGCTTTATCAGGAGGGGTGGTCATGAATGTAGTGGAAGCTCAAGAGAGTCATCATTTAATATACATCATCAAAATGTATTAGCCCTAAAAAGAATGTTTAATATAACCAGAGAACAAGCCAGACAAATTGTAAAAGATTGTGGCAATTGTCCTCCAGTTTGTCACCCAACAAAAATGGGTGTAAATCCTCGAGGACTCAAGGCTTTAGCCTTGTGGCAAATGGATGTGACACATGTCCCAGAGTTTGGAAAATTGGCTTTTGTACATGTAACAGTGGATACTTATTCACATATGATTTATGCCTCATTTAGGACAGGAGAAGCGGTAAAAGATGTAATTCAACATCTTATTCAAAGTTTTATGGTTTTGGGATATGCTTTAAAAATAAAGACAGACAATGCTCCAGCTTACACATCGAAAGCTTTAGCTACTTTCTTACAGCAATGGAAAATTATCCATGTAACAGGAATTCCTTATAATCCCCAAGGACAAGTTATAATTGAATGGTCTCATCAAATTTTAAAGAAGCAAATTACACGTTTGAAAATGGTTAATTCATATTTCTCTACACATCATCTTTTAAGTCATGCTCTCTTTGTAGTAAATCATTTAAATATAGATAGCGAGGGAAACTCCCCTGGTATGAAACATTGGGGAGGTTTAAAAAAGGAACAACTCCCTCTGGTTTATTGGAAAGAACTTCTAACCGGTTCCTGGAAAGGACCTGATGCTCTAATTTCCTCTGGAAAGGGATATGCATGTATGTTTCCACAGGATGGCGACTCCCCCATCTGGATCCCAGATAGACTTGTCCGACCGGCTCCTTTCGAAAAAACAACAAAGAAAGTGAAAGAGCGAGAGAAAGAAGTTGGAGGCCAAGCTGCAGAAACTCTCTCTGACACTGAAGAAAATGCTGACATGGACTCAACTACAACATCTAACCAAGAGGCAAGGGAGCTGGTGACTGCACAACAGAAGCCCTTAACACCTTAATTCATATTTCTTGCTATTCTTTCTCTCCTTGCAGCTCAGTCCACCATAATATATGGGGAAAGCTATTGGGCATACGTGCCAAAACAGCCTTTCATACATCCGGTGGGCTGGATGGGTCCAGATTACATCAAGGTTAACTAATGACACGGATTTAGTAGGTGGTTTTCAGGATTTTGATCAGAGGCCCAATAGTTCAACCTATTTTAACTTTGAAGGTAGATCAGATTCCCTTCCCACTTGTCTTACACTCAATGGAGAGGTGCCCCTCGGGTGTTTACCTGTAAATTATAGAACATTTCTTACTGATGCTCCTGATCCAACCTCTAAAGGTCAAATATTAATATGGGAATTACAATTACTTACTTTGGGATTTGCTTTTAACAATCAAACTTTTCAAGATGCTCCTTTTATGCCTTTGCCTGTTTGTACGGAATGTTATAGGGATAAAAATCAATTTTGGGATGGTAGTATCAAAGGAACACCACATTGGCTTATGTGTGGATTTCCCCACTCAGCTACTAAACATATACCTAAAGGTACTAATCTGGAGATTTGGGATTTTTCTTCTGGAAATTATGATTTTACAGAATTTTTCAAAAATAATACTAAAAAAATTAACAATTATGTTGCCACAGGGATGGGCAGAAGGTACAAAGATGGTTTTCTCCTGGATATGTTGAGCTTGTTTGGGTAGCTAAAGATCCTCTAAAGAACTTTACAGTCACTCATTATGATATTTTTAGATTGGCTGCTAGTGCAAATATGATCTTATGAAAGAAACCCAGGGAAAAGAATTCTATGCCTCTTGCAACCCATGCTTGTGTGTCTTATCCATTTGCTATATTATTAGGCCATGCACCTCAAGTCAGTTTCACTCAGGCTGGTAATTCTTATCTGATTAATTGTATAGCCTGTAAACTAAGTAATTTTATAGATTCAGGCATGGATAAAGCTACCGCTGTTATGATATTGGTGAAAAGACCACCTTATGTTATGCTAACAGTAGATTTACAACAAGAAACTTGGTATGAAAACACTGCCTTACATACCTTAGAGAAATTAAACACACTCATTAGACCTAAGAGATTCATAGCAGCACTTATACTTGGTATCTCAGCTCTGATTGCTATCTTGACTACTTTTGCTCTCTCAACCATGGCCTTAGTGCAGGAAATGCACACAGTCAATTTTGTAAATGAAATGAATAAAAATATTTCTGTTGCACTATCAGAACAATCCATTATTGATAAAAAATTGGAGTCAAAAATAAATGCCTTGGAAGAAGTTGTCCTGACATTAGGACAGGACATAGCTAATATCAAAATGAGAATGGAGACCCGATGCCATGCTGCCTTTCAGTATATCCATGTTACACCGCTTCCTTATAATGCTTCAGAACAATGGAATAAGGTAAAAAATCATCTACAAGGGGTCTGGAAAGACACTGATATCACTCATAATTTGGACAATCTTCAAAAAGATATTGCTGCCTTAACCAAGGCCCATTTGGATAATGATAAATTAGAATCTCTAGCCAGTAGGCTAGAATTAGGCAATAAAGCCTTAAATCCTTTAGACTGGACCCAATATTTTATTTTTATAGGAGTTGTTCTTTTCCTTTTTCTCATGGTTGTACTTCTCTTTCCTTGTCTCTTCAGACTTGTGCTTCGTTCCATTCACTTGGTAAAGTGTGACCTTACTGAACTGCATCTTAAAAACAAAAAAACGGGAACTGACACACCAACTCCAGTGTCATCTGTGTGAGCAATGACGAAAGTCATGATAGCAGAAGGGAGATACTTGCCCTCCGAGGGTAAGCTCCCTGGAGGTCCCTGGCAGAGTGCTTGTCTTTAGCTTCCAAGACCACAATGCACTCTAAAGATGTTACGCTTCCTGGGTCTTAGGCTTTACATATTGTCTTTTGAATCTTTTCCTGAGTACAGCACAACCTAAGCTTCAGTTAATTACATTAACCCAGACAGGGGGCAGTTAAATGTGTCTGGAAATAAATTAGGTGAACAGAAGCTTCCACCCACTAACATCTGACATACACAACGTGCATGGATATCTGCAAACCTAAGCAAAATCATACAGAGAAACATTACCTAAAGGACCCTTTGTCCTAAAAGCCCCTAGAAAGATATTATGAACGAAAAACATTATACTGAGTGATGTCATAGTTCAGTTACAAATAACAAAAGTGTTTTTCCAGACTTAATAAAAATAAAAGCTTAGTCCCTTAAGCAAGGAGCTACACTGGGTAGAATTAGCAAAATAGAAATCTTAGTTGCAGTTATGCATCAATAAAAAAACAATACTTGGTCAGAGGCACGTGGCGGGCTTCTCCTTTAAGGAAAAGTAATATAGAAAAACAAAACAAATCAAAAGGCTCTCCCAGGCCAGGGCTCGAATTGCACCCTAAAGATAACAAATGGCTTTGGGAGGACGGGAAGATCAGGCGCCAGGGAGGACGGGAAGAAACCAAATTGAAACTTCAAAGAAAAATAAGCTCTCACATCTCACAAAATAAACTATTCATGGTTTGTGGTTTTATGACCACTGCTTGTTTCTTATCTCCCCTGCCAAGACGGTGTGAGCAATATACTATGTGTAAGTGCTTCTGATTGCTGTGTAAATTTAATTAGCTTGTTGTCCTTGGAAACCCAGGTGTGAATTCCTTAGCAATGGGCTTATTGTTCCTGGAAACATGCCAATCCTGATCGGTTTTCCCTGCTCTGTGCTATATAATCAAAGACTTGCTCTTAGTAAAGCGCAGCAGATTCAAAGCCATCCTGGTGTCATGTCTGTCTGTCTTTCACCGAACCTGTGCCCTCCTTCAAAGACCATGATTCCCGCAGCCTGAGGGACCCCTGGCTGGGTTGGTCTGCGGCACCCAGCACCGACCTGGCAGCTGAGAACCATCTGAAACTCCAATTCCAGGAGAACTCCAGTTCCAGGGGAATCCTACACCCTCTTCTGACCTTCTCAGCATTACACAACATGGGTGCACAGACCTGCATGTAGACAGTACATTAATACACATAGAGAAAAATATAAAAAAGGAAAAAATGCATACATGATCTACAGGTCTGGAAGGGTCAATGCCAACCATTTACTTTGGGGATCAACAGAGTTTCCAATATTCTGAGGAAGAAACTGTTTCTGTACATCCTCCAGAAGATAAGAAAGTGGCTTCTGTGCCAAGAGACATCTGCCCCCACTTCCCAGCAGTCAGTGTTTAAAGGAGGCTTCTGTCAGAATTGGATAATGTTTGTTTGGATGCATGGATCAAATGTATTTTCTCGTGGGGCTGGGGTTCAAAGTCACAGTTTCTCTGCTCAGTATGTGTGTCAGGGACACAGATGACATTGGAAATGACCTAGAACATTTCCAAAGTGATTAAGATGGGAGGATTTCTTACTGCGACAGTGAAGTTAAATATGCAACAAGTAAATAATTTTAGATATCTAGGATGGCTGTTGGAAAGCAAAATAGAGAGGCAGTATTGTTTAGTGTGGTGACAGAAGGACACTAGCTACTTTGTCTATTATGGTCAGGAACAACTTTCTCAGGAGTTCTTAAACTGACTTGAATGATGAAAAAGAATGCTTATTGTTTATAAAAGATGATAAGGTCTTAGAGTTCGAACTTGCTTATCCAAAGTAAAGCAAGGAGGTAAATGAATCTGGGATAAAAGCACAATTGCCACAGTCCTATCTATGCCCCAGAAAAGAAAATGTCCAAAGTCCTCTCTACATAGTTTGCACCACTTTGCCTTCACTAGAAGAAAGCACTGTGACCCACAGAATGGAATGTGTTAATTTGCTCCAGTTCACTGATCAGGATCAAGGAGGTAGGGATGCAATTAGCTTTCCCAGATACACATAACTCCTCTTACAGAATCATGGGTGGTAATGAAGAACCTAGGAAGAGTTGAGACTTATGGACATTAAGCAACAGAGTGTATAGGTGGCGCATAAGGACACTGGAGTGAACTGCACATTACTATAGATGGTTCTTAGAGAGATGCAAGAATAGGAGAAATAGAGATCAAATGTCTTAGAGAATGAAGTTGTAGGTGGATTAAGGAAGCACTGCCAAAGAGAGAGTGCCCCAGAAGCTCAGTGTTGCTTTTTTTGTCAGTTCTGCACAGGGACACGGATGTGTAGAAATGTGCCTCAGTCCATGTTTAGCTTCATGACATGCTGGTAATCAGAGCCTGTTCGTCGTGGACCGAGGTCCATAGAGCACAGGGGTCTAGGCTTTGACTAAAACTAAGGTGAGGAAAAGGATGGAGCACAGAGTGTCCCCCATAACATGCTGTTCCGTCCTTGCTGTCAGGCCTGGGTGGCTCTGGGTATGGTTTCAGATAAAACGTCCACTGATTTGAGCCTCATAGTTTCAGAGAAGTAAGAATATCCATCTAAGGTCACTGATTAACGTCTGAAACAGACAGGGCCTGAGTCCTTTTAGGTGTCAACCTGACAGACAAACATAGACTAAAGAGCCCTCAACCCAGAGAGATTGAGTACAAAGGATCCAGCTATGTCCATGTTGTCCAGACTTCAAAAAATGGAGTTAGAAGTAGAAATGAGTCCTCCTCCACCCACTGATGCATGAGTGAACTTGTTCAGTGGGAGCCAAGTTCTGAGGTCTATGGTTTGGAGAAGGCCTGAGTCCTTTCATAGCTAAGATAAGAGCTTGAGGGTGAACTGAGGAAGGCCCACGCTAGGTAGAGAGGTTCAGCAATAAGGCAACATCAACTGTGGTCAGCCTGATACAGTCTGAATCACTTGCGAGAATGAGTCCCTCAGTCCTTGTGTCTACAGTGAATCTGTGTGGGAGCCAGGTTCTGAGGTTCTGGGTATCCTACATTGGAGAGTCCAGGTGTCATCTGAATCAAGTTGGGAGCTTGGGCCAGATGGGATAAGCTTGGCTCCACGTACATGATCCCAAAATAATGCAGCTGTTCCCTGTCTTAAGCAATGCATCAAAATGTGACCCCACCTATGAATGAGCCACCAGTCCCTTCTTGCATCCTAGTACTGTGTGCAGTGGAGCCATCTCCTGAGGTTTCCAGAAAGGAGAAGGCCTGGTTCCTTTCAGAGTCAAGATGAGAACCATGGGTGATTTGTGAAAGTCCCATCTCATATAGACTGCACAATCCAGCAGAATTCTTGTTGATGGTCTTTCACTGAAAGGCAGCTGACTTGCAAGCATGAACCCTTCTTTCTTTATGCTTGTTTCTGCATTCTCATCAGAGGATTTGAAGAACTTAGTGTCCTTTTGTGAGGTTCCTAAAACTTAGAGGGTGCATCAGTGCTGGGTTACAGAAATGAGCCCCTTACAACACCATAGCACCCACATCTGGGGATTTAAATGTGGGGGCTAGGAGTCACTTTTTGAGTTTCCTGAAATGGAGATACCCACATGTGCTTTCTGTGCTGAGGTGCTTAGGTTGGACTGTAAAAGCCCCTTTAAAGGTAGAAGAGCTTAAAATATTGCAGTTTCACCTGTTGGCCGAGCATGACACCAAGTGGGGTTGGTTTGTAGGCACAAGCCTTTTTCCAGGTGTGTCCTTGGATACTGACCACAGGAGATATTTTTTAAAGTACCCAGACAGAGGCCCTGTCACATGGAGGATGAGAGTCAGACCTGAAAGTGGACTGGAGAAGCCACATTTCAGACAGGATCTCAAAATACTGATGGTGTATGCTTGTGGTCATCAGCATGGCACCAAACAGGGACCCATTATGAGGCCCTTGCCCCATCAATCACTAGGAGAAATGCATATAAGTTAGGAGATCCTGATATCTCAGATGGTGCTTTCATTTTCAGGGTGCTTGTAGGACCTGAGAGTGGAATGCAGAAACCCCAGTCTCTCTTGAGTGTACCCAAATGGTACCTCAACTGGGACCCATGTGGAGGAATGAATCATTTCCTCTCCCTCTAGGGAAACTTGTACATAGGCACCATTTCAGAGGTTCCAGAGTACAGGGCTTCAGATGTGTTTATGAATCAAATAGAGAGCTAGAAGCTGGTTAAGAAGCCACACCCCATATAGACAAGCAAAAGCAATCAAGCTACATCATATACTTTTGAGGATCCTGAAGTAACTGAGGCTGACTTGGTAGAATGAGCCACTTCTCAAGTTCCAGAATATAAATCTAAGGACTTGGTTTTAGAACCATATTTTGTAGTTCCTCCTGCATACAGGATGTCTTAATGTTCACTAGCAGGAGTAAGATGTTCCCTACCTTTCCACAAACATATGGGGGAGACCTAGGCAAATAAATCATTTTGTGATGTTTGTGGAGGGGAGATTGTCATGACACTTTCTGATGATAGACTATATAGTCACTCTTCCGAGACAGAGTTCCAAATTAATGCAACATGGTATCAAGTGGGACCCAATTAGTGGAATGAGCATTTCTCTCCAGAACATTTGATGATCTCTGCTCTTCCACTAACCCTAAAAGCAGAATAACCTAATGCAATGCACATTTTCTTCATCCTGAGGGTTCCTTGGGAGGAGTAGTACTTGTTCGTGGACGTGAGTCCCCAGATATGGAGGGTTAAGATACCAAAACCTGAAGGAAACAGCAAGGAGACCTCTGATATGAAACATGCTGAAGCTTCCCTACTCTCAGAAACATGTTGGATCTGGGCTACACTGTGAACAAAGATGCACTGATGACTTCAAATTCAAGGCAATAGGTGGGGATCATGGGAATGGTGGCATTGGCCTGGAAGGTGGATCTGAGTGTTAACACGTGGTTTGTGTGGAATAAATTGGAACGCCTCCAAAATCCCCAGGACTAATGAGAAACCTCCTCTTTCTTTCGATCTTGAGAAACTTCACTCAAGTGTGTCAAGATGTGCTCCATTTTTGCATATGTCTCCTCTATCAGAAAGGAGAACCTGTAGAGTGACAGACATCACCAGAGTAGCAGAGGGAGCCACGTCAGGTTACAGAAGGGGTTTTCCAGCATCGGCCAACGATCCAGGTGATCAGCAATTGTGAGAAGTAAATGTGTAAACATTCCAATACCGCCCCAACAAGGGGCCTCATAGAGCATTGCTACCCAATATCTGAGGCCTAAGGAACCATGGCTGCTGGGGCCAGCCTACTTTCTGATCCATGACTGGAGCTGTTTTGTCTGAGGTAAGTGAAGACCTTATTCTTGGGCATCATGTCAGATCAACAGAGATAGTCAAGTAAAGTGAGTAGAGGGGGGAGTCCCAATATTGGCTAGATACAAGGTCTCCACCTCTCCTGAAGACTGTAGGTGTCTACAGTCTAGAAAAAGATAAAAGGGACTGTACAGTCTGGGGAGGCACTAACTGCAATGCTTACTTCTAGTTGAGTCAGGAGGAAGAGAGAAAGTCTTTGGGGAGACATTGTAAGGTGTAAAGGGTAGACGTCAAGAAAGAAAGGTATGATGAATCAACTGCAGGTGGCCTTAGGGAGCCCCCATCTCAGCAGAGATGACCCCATCCTATAGGGGCATCACTAGAGATCCTGCATAAGGGTGAAGGGATGTGGTTCCTGCTCACTTCTGGGACTTTTCAGGATCTCAGGAACGTGCCAAACCTGACTTGTGTGGGTGACCTTGGTTAAGCACAGAAATTGCACCTTCTGGCAAGTGTCCAGGTGAGGACCCCAAGGGCTAAGTGAAGACAACCTCAGCCTATAGCAGAGAACCCATAGAAACCTTCCCTGTACCACGGTCTAAGCCTTCTGTCTTGTTTCCAGGTCACTGGTCTCAGAGTGCTGAAGAACCTGGTATGAGAAATCATAATTTGGATTATCAGAAGGGGATTCCAGACTTTTCAGGACTCAAGATGAGGATGGAGGGATTCCATCACCCAGACATATGGGGATCAGCCCCTACTTTACTTCCTGTCAACTTTGTGAAATTCTAGGGAGTTAGGTGGCTTCCTTACCCAATTATTTTCCCCCATCTCATATAAATAAGCTTTGCAATAAGGAAGATATATTCAGCTCATCAGAAGAATAAGGTCAGTCTTTTCAATTAATGAAGGTGAAGATCGGAGAGTTCCTCTACCGCAGAACAAATGGATCATGCTGTATTGGGCTAGTTCCTTCAATCACATTTATACAGATGTAGCCAGAAATGAATTACCAGCCATTCTTTTTATTCTATATTTAAAAATGTACACTTGTTCTGAGAATTTGTTTCTTGACAGCATAATATTATGGTTCCATCCTTGTCATGGGAAAGTTGAGAGCCCAAATTGAGCACAGAAAGTACCCCGCACTCTAGGCAGGGTTACTTTCTACAGTTCAACACCCCTTTCCCGTGATGACAAGTCACCAAGCATTGTCCCTAAAATCTACAGCTACCTCTCAAAGAAGATCTAGGGGATAACAGGTTATTGTCTAGGTCTGGGATTGTATCCTCAGTTAACATACCAGGGGAACGACAAATGGGGTCAAGGTACAAAATGAGCTATATGCTTGAATATATACCAGCATTCCCAACACGATAGAATAAGGGCCTCCACCTTTTCCAACCCCAAGTGTTCCAGTGGCAGCTCTGAGGGCTCATGTTCTGTGACCTGGATGCATTTTGAGAAGCTCTGTTTCTTCCTCTTTCAGGCTCTTGGAGTTATAGGTCTGTCAAGAGTCCTTGGGATGCTGGAGCATCATCCAAGAAAAATCATAAACAGGTCATTTTGAGAGGTACCAGAGAGCAGCTTCCAGCAGAATCTACTTACCATCTTCGTCTTTCTCCCAGACTCAGGTGTCCTCATCACCTTGAGCTACTTAACCTCCTGGCCAAGAATTGTTTCAATGCAACATACTCCTAACAGACAACATGACAATCTCCTGGACATTCCTCAAGCCCAAAGGGAAGTGAGGGTCCTGGATAGTGCCCAGGTTCCCATGCCTGAAGCCAAGGATGAGGAAGCCACTACCACCATACCACTTGAGGTATCTGCTGGTGGAGCACCACATTCTCCTTAGAGTTCTAGAGCCTCCTTTCTACCCACTATCTTGGGATCCACTGAAGGGAGACCATCTGGGGAGGGCTTTGGAAACCAAGTAGAGAAGAGGGAAGAACATGTCATCACTCCCCACTGCATGACACACTAAATCTTAAGATAGCTGACTTGGTACAGTTCTTTCTTCTCAGGTATTGAACAAAATCATCAGAGGTTATAAGGAATACAACATTGTGACCCTCAGTGAGGCCTCCAAGCACCTACAGCCTCTATGTGATAGACGTGGACCCTTTTACTCACCCCTGCATCCTTGTCACTGCCCTGAGGGCCACCAATGATGGGATGGTGCATGTTGCCCCAGGCATACCCATCACAATTCTCATAATAACAGCCTGATGTATCAACGACAACTGAGTCAGTGAGTAGATGTTCTGAGGTGTATTGAATTTATGTTAAGAAGAATAATTTTGCATTTAGGGAACATAAGAATCTCATAACTGAGAATTTTGTGCAGGAAGGATACCTGGAATATAGGCTGATATCTGACAGTCATCCTGCTTGCTATGAGTTCCTGAGGGGCCAAAGAGCACATGCCAAAATCACCAAGATGAAAGTCTTGGAAGCTTTTGCCGGGCACTAGGAGAGATTTTCAATCCTACCCTATGAAGTATGCAGAGGTTTTGAGAGATAAGGGAAAGAGGCCTAGGCCAGAATTGCTCAGCAGGGCTGCCTTGAGGATTATAAGTTCTAGTGCTCTCACAGTTTTCAATAGACAGAAGGCAGGCAGATTCATCAATATAAGTAATTGAGTGTCAGTCTAGAGCTGGTGGGAATACAGTGTGAACCTCTCAACTCTTTCTGTTCTGTTTGGGTGACCCATGGATGTGTCTTACTGGCATTCTAAAATGTTGGTACAAAGGTTCATTAGGTTTAGATTTTTAAGTTACAAAATATATTAGTACTGCATCTGTTGTTGATTATCCAAGTTAAGAAAGTTTAAATCTTTTGTGAAACAATCAAAGATGTCTTATATTTTATTTGGGTTTTTTTTTATCTTTTTTTTTTAGTTTTCTTTTTTTATATTTATATTTTTATTTTTTTTATTGATGCTTTGTGCATTTCATACATCATTTTCCAATTCAGTTCAGGCATATCTCCCCTTCCCTTCCCCCCCACCCCCACCCCAACCAAGATCATGCATTCTGCCATGACTGTCCTGCATATCTCTCTCAGTTTTTTTTTCCATTTTTTAGCTATAAGTGATAATCCATGAGTACAAGCATCCTTCATGTAAAACCAATTTGCAGGATGTTGGGCCCAAACACCCACAGCCCCACCTTAGATTGGGGGGTGAGGTGTTGTATGTTCAATCAGGTTAATCAAATGAGGGTCCAGACTACATTGCTGTAGTTTCACCCTTCACCCCTATCGCAGCCCTTATATTCTATCATGCACCCTCTTCCGCAGATTATTTCCTGGGCTTAGAAAAGGGGCACAGGTGGATGAGAAGAAGAACAGTCCACTCTCTCTGGAGCTGTTGTCTTGGATTCTGGTCAATTCTGGCTGTTTCCTTTCATGGGCTGACAGTCTGTCCAGGAATAACCTTTCGATCCTACTAATGAAGCACAAGCAATTAGATATATAGGTACTTAAGCAGCATTAATAGTTATGGTAGGTTACTTTGGTATAGACACATATGTTTAGATGAAATGTTGATCCACGAACTACATTTTTTCCTGTTAAATATGACAGGGTCTTACTGTGGCTTATGATATCTCCTAACCTGTAGAGGATGTAAGCTTGTGGCATCAGCCATGGGTCATTCCTCCAAGGAGAGAGCCAATAGCCAATTAGATTTGGGATATACAGGCATATGGCTGCCTCTGCTGCACAGTATTTCCAGGCAGGTGAGGTGTAGCTGGTGCTGACGGTGGAGTCTTGCTTGACTCAAGGAGACCCGTATTTGCTTTATTGGTTTAGTGGCCCTTGGTAACACTCTCTGGTATTCCAGAGGCCATCTGTACACTTGCATGTGTGGTCTCAATGCATCTTTCCCATGTTAACGTCAGGTCTTCAGCAGCAGGGCCTTATCGCCTCTCTTCTTGCAGGTATCCCAGTTTAGAGGCAAGGAGCCTTTACCTTTTGTGGGACCTTAGATCCCCTGGCCAACATCTCCCTGGTGGAATAATCCATTACTGATGTCAGAGCTCCTGTATTGATATATTTTGCTTAAGCGCATAGTTTAAGGACTTTAGTGTTATATTTGGTTCTGAACAGAGAGTAATCCTTTTCACAGTTCTATGTCTATTAGTCAATTAAAGAAGGCAGTTTTACCAGTTTTATAAGAGATTACCTCTATAATAGTTGTCTCCAATTTACAGTTGGAGAGCAACCTCATCATTGTCATATTTCTCCTTGTTCTGGGGGGGAGGCAAGAAAGTCTCTCATATCAAAGCCTTTGTGGCACCTAGAAGGTAAGTTTCATTAGGACTCATTATAAATAGTTGTTACACAACAGTGATTTATATCTCCATTTATCTCGGATGCATTACCGTTTTTTATCAGAGTCTGTAAACCAATGTTGTTTAGTATACACATATTTACTTTTACTAAGTCCTAAAACACCATGTATCCTGTAGACAGTGTCTAGGCAAAACTGGGCTCTTGTTGAACTCACGTCAATTGTAATCTGTCACAAGAAACCATGGCTTTTAAATTAGAATCTACTGGGCAATGGGAAAGAACTTGGAATTGAAATTAAATGTAAAAGTTCAAATATTTATAATACTGTTTTCTTTTTTATAATACTGTTTTCTTAATCTTAGTCATTATAGCAAATAAATGATATAGAAGAAAATTAATTTTTGATCACCACATTATCTGTAGCCTCTCACTCTTGTTAACTAACGTCTAAAGAATACTAATTGGAATCTTTGCCCTTTGCCCTAAACCTTCATTGAACACCTGCTCTTTGCAAAGCCCTGTGAATCCAGCGAGGCATTTGAGTCCAGAGATATTCTCAACCATAGACTGGTGAAGTGTAGGAACAACAGGCCTATTAGCAAGACAGGGAAAGGTGTTTTAACACAAGAGAAACATCTTTGAGCTGTTCGTCTTTGTCATGGAAATGGAAGAGAAGACTCAGACTGCAGGTGTGGCTCAGTGCAAGAACACTTGCATGGCACATGCAATCCATGGGTTGTATCCATATCTCCTCAAAATATACAGAGAGGAATCTTGTTGTGGGTTGGAAATTACAGTTACAACTGAACATACCACATACACTGGGTGGTTTACGCCACCATCTACAAGGGTTTCCTGAGTCATGGAGGAATCATAGGAGAGTGAGACCTAAAAGTCCCGCCCAGGTGCTCTTCTTCCAGCCTGGTAAGGACAGAAAGAGGTGAATAATCTGAAGACATCTTAGTTCTTTTGTACTCGTTGCAACTGGCCAACTCTGAAGAATCCTTGTGCTTGGGGAGTTTGTGAAATGATTGGACATAGTGGTTTGGGTGGAACAGCATCAGGGAGGAAGGGGAGGAGCTGGTCCTTGACTCACATTCTAGGAGCTTCACTGTAGAGAGTTATCAGTACTCAGATTTCCACGTGTATCCAGCAAGAGGGGAAGATTTGGGGGAATTTTATTCATGAAATTTCATTGTGGCTGATTAGTCATCGCATGACCTGCTAAGCTAATATTCTTTGATATGTTCTGGAGCACAATGACAGTAGCAAACCTGCTCCCATCCAGAATGCAACAGACTGATTTCAAACAGCAAAACCACCTTCTGCCTCACAGTGGGCTTCCTAGCAACTTCTTCTACATGACCCTTGTGCATTAGGCAACTGTGTGGATAGTGAAGGGATCCATGTATATGCTTGAGAAGAATTTCAGTCCTTGTCAGAATGAGTGTAAGCACAGTCTGCTCAAAGAGGGAGTGTTTGAGTTCAGCACTGGGAATCAATATGGAGGGAAGTCTGTAGGCACTCTCCTGTCTGAAGCTCCCTGCAGGTGCATGCTCACTTCTCCATTGCTCCCCAGGCTTCTAGATACATATAGCATCTGAACCGTGCAGTGTACAGCCTGAACTGAGGCTGAACATGAAGAGTAAGGACCTGCTGACTACAGGTAAGGAACTAGTAATGCCTCATGAGGGAGACCTCACTCAATCCAGCTTATGAGATCAAGAAAGTTTTTGTTTTATAGAAGTTTGGGAGGAGTCAGTTTGAGCTGGTTTTCTACATCTAGAGACTGAGATGACCATGGATGGATCAGACCTATTTGTGAAGTGAGGTGGTGGCAGACAGGATCAGGAAATGGGATGAACGCAACTCCATGAAGAACTGTGGGCTGCTCTGTATCCTAGGAGTCAGGGTTCTCACAAGTTTCACTGTGAACATGGGTTCAGGTGAACACTAAGTTGTTTCCCTGATGAGAATTCATTGATTGACTCAGTTGGTCAGTCAGCCTCTGAGAATCTTTTGTCTGTCTCTAATGGCCCTAAGCATAAAGACGGCAGGGATGCAGAATGAAAAGCTGCAAGTCCCTGATGGTGGGGGGACAAGACAGTTTTACTCAAGATCCCCCCGTTTGCCCCTGGCTGTGCAGTGGAGTAATTCCTGCTGCTGCAGGAATGGTGTGAGTTTACACATGCACTACATGGCCCTAGCTAGCACTGTGTCTGGTCCAAGGTTGAGATTCATCATGTAGGTCCATAGCTCATTGCATGTGAATGTGGTTCTAAGAGAAAGAGGTATATCCATCCTTTCATGTCCCTTCCCTCCATTTGGGGAATCTGAAAGAGTTTCTCTCAGAGATACTCCTCCCCACAGATCCCCACACCCCAGCAGTTATCAGGATGCTCTTCAGGTTCCACAGGCCCATAGGTAACTGGGGAGACAATGCCCTAGAAAGTCAGGGGACCTGTCTTGGGCTCCATTTCACCATAGGCCAGAGCCTGGGAGAATGGCCACTTTGTTGTTGTGCTTATATGGACTCACTGCGTATTTCTACCAGCCTTGCGAACACCAGCATATTGAGCTTAAAAATGGAGTCTCATAAAACTGAAAGCTTGCTAGAAGCCACATTGCCAGTAGCAGGCAAAGGCAGGATATGAACCTACATCCTGGATTTTAGATACTGGCTTCTGTCCCTGGCCTTGAGTCCCTGTCTGTAGATGGCCCTGAGTTCTCTCTGGAAATGAGGAGGCAATGGTCGTATAATCGATAAACATGCTACAGTATTTCCTTTTGAGGGTGGTGAATCAAACAAGGACTGACTTGTGGGAATGAATCTCTCCCACACACTTTCCTATCTGTATCCAGGGACTTGAGGGCTCAGTCATTTGGTGATATACCCAGAATGGAGACGGCCATGAACCGGACCTTCAGAATAGAGGTGAGAGCTTAAAGTGGACTTCTAAGTCTCCTTTCTAGATAGAGAGTCCTGGAGTAATGTTGTTTCAGCCCTGTGCTTAGTATAGCCGTGAATTCGGATCATATGCAGAATTGAATCCTGTATGCTTCTATTCCTGGAAACCCTGAATAGGAGCCATTTTCCCACATTTATGGAAGGAAAGAGGGGTGTGTGGCTTTCAAAGAGAAAGTTATACCTGAGAGCCGAGTGTAGAAGCAGCACTCCTGGTAGAGAGATGCCAGATAATATAACCAGTATGAGTGATGTGCAGTGGCTTGCATAGAGACAATGACCCCCTCCAGTTTCCTGTCCAGAAGCTTTGCCCATAGGAGCCATTTCAGAGGTTTTGACAGAGGAGCAAGATTGCTTTGTTAGACAAGATGAAAGCTGAGAGTAAACCAGAGAATCCCCACCCCAGATAGGCTGGCAACAGTGTCCTTTAGAAGGTCCTTTTGAGAGACTGAGCCCTCCCCCAGTTTCACATCTGCATCCTAGGACTTGAGGAATTAGTGCCATTTTGTAAGCTTTCTGGATGTTACAGGATGGCTTTGTGCTGATTTGCAGGAATGACAACCCCTCTACATCTCAACAAACTGATCCGGAATCGTTTGGGACTTGGAGTGACTTTATAAGGTTTCTTGAGTGGAGAAAGACGCACTGCCTTTTCCCAGTGGAGGTAAGACCTTACAGTCGAATATAAAGGCCCTTTTAGGGACAGATAGTCCCACATAATAGATCCTCATCCTTGTAGTCAACCTAGATCCAAGTGAGATGGCCTACTTTTAAAATTGAGCCCCATAGCCCAGCATGCCTAGGGGCCCCGTATAGGAAGGAGCCATTTTCAGATATTCTTGGAGTCAAAGAGGGATTTGTACTTTGCAGACAGAAAGTAGGACTTGAGGCTAGACTGTGGAATCTCTGCTTCCAGTAAAAGGACCACAGGTAATTTAATTCTGCTAGTGTAGTGGGTGTCCCCTTGTTGGAATGAGGCCTTTCCCTTAATTTTCTAGGGACTATGCACACAAGAGCTCTTTTTGAGGTTCCCAGGTAGAAGGGTGACAGGTGTCTGTGAATTCAATGAGGATGGAAGTGGATCATGGAAGTACCACCCCAGATCGACAGGGTGGAAAAATCAACCCACACTGTATCCTTTTGAGGCAGTGCATCAAACCATGGCCGACTTGTGGGAATTAGCCTCTCTCCAAGGTTCCTCATCCTCATCTGGGGATTTGGGTGACTAAGAACCATTTTGTAAAATTCCTGGAGATTAGAGGATACTGTGGAAATGAGCCCCTACCCACACTTCACCTTCCACTTCCAGGGACTTGTCCAGAGGAGCTCAGAGGCATTTTTTGAGGTTCTCGGTGGTGAGACAGCCACATCGTGATTTCTGAATAGAGGTGAGTACATAGGTTGGACCACAAAGACTCACTCCTTGAACAAGGGATCCAAATAATGCAGTTTACCTCTTTGTTAAGTTTAGTGACAAGTAGGATCCACCTGTAAGGCTAAGTACACTTGCTCCAACCATCCATTGGGATCATACCCAGAAGCCATTTTCAGAGGTTTTCTGAAAGAGGCCTATGTCATGTCCAGGGTGAAAGTCATAGGGAAGATTGGATTGAAGAAGCCCCACTCTAGGAAGAGTTTATTTGAGCTTACGATTGACAGTTCTAGGGAATTAGAGTCCATTGTTTTAGGAAGCATGGTGGCCAGGGCTGGAGCAGCAAGCCAAGGATCACATCTTGAAATGAGCACAGCAAGCAGAGAGAGCGACTGGAGATTGCAAGGCTTGTTAAACTCACTAAATCTGCCCCCAGTGACATACTTCCTCGAGCAGAGCCACATCCAAGACCTCCAAGAACAGTGCCACCAACTGGAGAGAAAATTAATACTTAAAGCTTATGGGGGACACACATTCAAACCACCACAGAGCAATAGGTGAGTATTATGGGAATGGTGGCCTTGGCCTAAATGTTGGGGCTTTGTGAGGAGGAAATAAGAATACTTCCTTAGTGTCCCAGACAAATAAGACCTCTGTTCTTTCTATGTATCTTGAGAAGGTCCACTTAGGGGTGTCCAGATGTTCTCCCTCTTCACTTTTGCCTCTTCTCTCAGGAAGGCCAGCCTGTGGACTGTGTACCACCAGAGCAGCAGAGCGAGCCAAATCCATTTACACAGGGAAGTGATTGGTATCTGCCCGCAATCCAGGTGAACAGCCATGGTAAGAACTGAGGCCCAATGCAACCTTCCCCTCCAAAGGAATGTCATGGATCCTGGCTTAACCATTTCTGCTGCCTAGAGAGCCTTAGTGGGGCAGCTGCTGCATCTGGCTTCCTTTCTGCTTCATGACATGGAGTGGGACTTCTTAGGCAGGTGATGAAATTGGTCTTAGGATTGATGTTAGGTCAGAAGGAAGAGACAGATATGAGGAATAGGATTGGATATATGGACCTCTCTTGGACTGCAGGATCTAGCCCAGAGAGGCAGTCAGCCCTTACAGGCAGTAAGTAACATGCTTAACTGAACTAGTTTATGCAGGATGGTAGGAGTGTTTTCAATGATGAGATCTGATGTAAAGAAGACATGTCCAGAAGGACAGGTAAGAGAAATTAACATCAAGTGGACATAGAAAACAGACACCTCAGCAGAGTTGAGCCCAAGTAATGGAAGCATCACTGGAGATCCCATCGTGGAGTGAAGGGATGTGGGACCTTCTCAATTCTGAATCTCAGGATGTCAAGGAGGTGCAGAACTTGACCTGAGTGGGTGACCTTATTTAAGAACATGGGTCCCAGGATTTGTCAAGAGTTCAGGTAAGGACCACAAGGGATGATTAAAAGAAACATTATTCTAAAGCACAGATTGGTTCCCTGCAAGAGTCTTCTGTTAACCCCTATAATCCCTCACAGTCCCAGGCAGGGCCGTTATTCTGAGTTTACTGTCTTGCTTTGAGGTCACTGGTCTTAGGGAACTAAATGATCTGCTTGACTCGGGTCATCAGATGGAGGATCCCAGGCTTGTCAGGACTCAAGGAGAAGACTGAGGGATTCTATCAGAAAAATACATGGGATTCAGCCCATACCTCCCTTCTTGTCAGTCTGTTACAGAAATCCCTAGGGACTCTGAGTGGATTGCCTCCCCTCAGCAGTTAATTTCCTCTGTGTTACAAAATAGGCCTTGCCTTGTGTAAGTTTGGCACAGGGCTCACAAGGAATATTCTACTTCTTGCTGTTTATCAAGGTGGGGATCAGGCAGATTTCCTGTTCTAAGACAAATAAACCTCACTGAACTGGGCGACTTCTTGTAGTTGTCACTGAACAGGTATAAGGAGATGTGAGATCCCCTCACTGCCTTTTGTTCCAGCTCAGGAGACCCAGGAAGTTGAGACTTTGCCTCAGGCAAGAATAGAGGTGCACACTGAGGATTTGCATCCTTCCCTCTTTTAGGTTCTCCTGAGGAATGCATGCCAGGAATTCTTTGGCTCTGCATTACCATACAAGCAATATCCTCTAACAGACATTTTTTGAGAACTTCCATAGGAACAACTATCAGAGAATCCATTCATCCTCTCCCTTTCCCTCTCCTAGGTCTGTGAATCCTCTTTCTGGTGAAATACACACATTCCTTCCTGCTGTTTCCAAGGAAAGTCACAATGCATCATACTCAAGACAGCCAGCACAGAAATCTCCAGGATGCCACTCAGGCCCAAAGTGGGGTGAGGGGCCTAAGGAGTGCTCAGGCCCCCATGGTTGAGGAGACAGAAGCAATTGCCAACATATCGAGGGAGGTGTGTGATGGAGGAAGAGGAGGTTCTGCCCAGCGTTCTCTGAGAGCCTCCTCTCCACCTATAGGCATGGGCTCCAATTCAGGAAGACCATCTGATGAGGTTTCTCATAATGAAGTAGAGGAACATGAAGATCCTGTGCCCCCACTGCATGATGCAGTACAACCAATGGTAGATGATTTGGTACAATTCTTCCTCCTCAAGTATCAAAGGAAGGAGCTGACCACCAAGGCAGAAATGCTGAATAAGTTCTTCAGAGATTATGAGGAGCTTTACCCTGTGATCTTTGGTGAGGCTTCTAAGTGCATGAATGTGGCCTTTGGCATTGATGTGCTGGAGGTACACCCCCAAATCCATGCCTATATCCTTACCACCTCCTTGGGGATCACCTATGATGGGATGATGCATGGTGCCCAGGGCATACCTAAGACAGGTCTCATAATAATGGTTTTGTGTATTATCTTCATGGAGGGCAACTGTATCAGTGAGGAGACGCTCTGGGATGTTTTGAATAAAGTAGGGATGTACGCTGGGATGAATCATTTAATATTTGGGGAGCCCAGGAAACTCTTCATTGAGGATTTTGTGCAGGAAGGGTACCTGGAATACAGGCAGGTGCCTGACAGTGATCCTCCTCGCCATGAGTTCCTGTAGATATGAAGAGCCCATGCTGAAACCAACAAGATGAAAATCTTGGAATTTTTTGCTGGGATAATTGGGAGTGATCCAAGATCCAACCCTGATAGGTATGTAGAGGCTTTGAGAGATTAAGAAGCAAGAACATAAGAAAGAATTGCACAACAGGCATTGTTATTTCTTAGACCAGTGCAAGTTCAAGTTTGCTAGTGGTTTTCAGCTAACATAAGGCAGTGAGTGAAATAATAGTATGTCATTCTAGTACACTGTGATTCATTCTATTTTTTCTGTTGTTTGAGTGACTAAAAATATATCTTCATTATATTCTCAAATGTTTCTTTTTTACTAGAAGGTTCATTAAGTTGAAAATTGTAAGCTATATAAGTAATTGTTACTGTTTACTCATGTTAAGAGAGTGCTACTATTTTGTTAAAGAAATTAAGATGGCTTTCCTATAGTTCATGGATTAGCATACCACCCAAACATCTGTATCTATACCAATATAACTTTACCATAATAATTAGTACTGTTTAAATGCATGTATATCTAATTGCTTGTGCTTCATTAGTGGGATTGAAAGGTTATTCCTAGATAAATGGTCAACCCATGAAAGGAAACAGCCTGAACTGATCAGAGTCCAAAACGACATCTCCAGAGAAAGTAGACTGTTTTGCTTCTCGCCCACTTGTGACCCTTTTCTAAGCAATCTGCAGAAGAGGGGGCATGGTAGAATGTTAGGGCTGCGATTGGAGTGAATAGTCAAACTACAGCAATACAGAGTGGACTCTTATTTGATTAACATGATTGTACATACAAGCCCCTCCAGCTGGATGGAGGGAGCCTTGGGCTGTGTGTGTTTGGGCGTAGCTGCTTGCAAATTGGTTTTACCTGAAGGATGCTTGTATTCACTACTTATTACTTATTGTTAAAAAATCAATTGGCATTTCCTTGGCAATGTGAAATACCTTGCCATTAACATGAATGATAGAATAAAACTTAATTTTTATTGCCTTATGATCTTTAACCTTGCCATTAACATGAAAAATAGAATAAAACTGTTAATTTTTTGTTACTTTGTGATCTTTAGTCTCTCCTTATCTGTATCTAATGAAAGTCCAAGTGAAAGTAGAAGAACCTCTGCATCTGCCCCAAACCTTCACTGAGCACCTACTCTTTACAATGTCTGATGTTGGAAGTGGGATTCTAAGATAAGCCAGACATGACCTTACCCATGCAATTGCTAAGTGTAGGAATAACACCCCACCAGGAAGACCATGAGAAGACCTTTTTTGACCCAAAGTACAAGTACAGAGTGGGGTCTCCAAGGGTGAGCAGCCCAGAGTCAGTTCCTTTTACCCATGTACAATTGGCGAGTTGTGGAAATTTTAGTTCCTTCTGGGGGAATTGACTTCAATTAAACTAAGGCTCTTGGGAAATGTGACTGACTTAGAGCCAGGGAAAACAAAATAGAACTGAGCAGTGACTTTTGGTGGTGAACATGGCAGGGACGAATCAGACTGGGCTGTAGCTCTTTGGGAGAACATTGCATGGTATGTATTGTTTCGTGGACTTCCTCAAAATACAAAATTAAAATGTGCAGAGAGGAGTTCTCTCTTTGGTCAGGAATGGCAGGTACATCTGAACATAGCACGCATACTGGTTAGTTTACCCCACTATCTTCAAGGGTTTCCTGAGATATGGAGGAATATGGGAAAGTGAGACCTAAAAGTCTTAGCCTGGTGCTCTCCTTCCTGCCTGGCAAGGAGAGAAGACTGACTTCTATTTTGTCTTTTCGAGACAGGGTCTCCCTGCAGACTCAGCTGTCCTGGAACTCGCTTTGTAGACCAGGCTGGCCTTGAACTCACAATGATCCTCCTGCCTCTGCCTGCTGAGTGCTAGGATTAAAGGGGTGCTCCACCATGCCTGGCATGGCTGACTCTTAAGTCATTCGAATTCACTTATAGCCAGTGATAAGTTTGGACTGGTTTGCAATGCCATGACACAGACATGGTAGCTGAATATTTTTCACTGAGTTATGGCTTCAGCCCACTGTCACCACTTTTAATTGTTAGTTTGAGGACATAGAAAAGAGATCTGATTTTCATTGCCCAGGAGTGGCTTGCTCTTATTGTCACATGGTTTGCTATTAACTACTGACTTTAGTGCACTGGTTTGACTAGGTACATACTATATTATGTGCTTTGGAAGATCACCACTATTTCTTGTTCCTTGCTCCAGCACCTGATGAAGGTGCTATTTCCATATGATTTTAAATGTTTCATATATATATATATATATATATATATATATATGTGTGTGTGTGTGTGTGTGTGTGTGTGTGTGTGTGTGTGTGTGGTGATGTGTTGTTTTGAGACGAGGTCTCATTACTCCCAGCTGCCTTGGAGTTCGATGTGTAGACCAGGCTGGCCTTGAACTCATAGATACCCACCTGCCTCTGCCTCTGGAGTGCTGAGATTAAAGGCATGTGCCACCATGACCAGCCTAAGATGGTTCTTGGCCACCATGTGGGTGTGGGAATTGAACCTGGGTCCTCTACAAGAGTAGTCAGTGCTCTTAACCACTGAGCCATCTCTCCAGCCCCTTAAATGTTTCTTTTACTGATGCATCCATTCAAACTTGAAGCAAACCTATGAGAAGAGGCCTTAGAAAGAATGTCACCAGCAGCTGGAGATGCAGCACCATACTACCTACCTGCTGCATCCCAGAATGTGTTAACTCAGAACAGCACAGATTTCAGGAGTTTCTGAAGCTTGCAGCTCCACCCAGACATGGAAGTGAGTACTGAAACAAAGATCTCTCTCTCTCTCTCTCTCTCTCTCTCTCTCTCTCTCTCTCAATACATTCTTTTTTATTGACATTTTGTATATTTCATAAACCATTTTTCAGTCAAATTTGGATACATTTCCCTCTCCCTACACCCTCTCCCCAGTTTATGCATTCTTCCATACATGTCTTGCATCTTTCTCTCAGTGTTTCCAAGGAATTTTTTTGCAGAATTTTGTTGTTTTGAGCAGAATTCAAGTGTATCAGTCAGTTCTTTGACCCAGTCCTTATGTTGTTGCTGTTCGATCCCCTTTGTATTACTCCAAATTATGTCTGTTTAAACAATACATATGTATCAAAATTATGACCTTTGGGAATAAACTGTATGTTAATTCCAAAATATATTTTGGGGTTCGCTTTTTTCCTTTTAATTTTATATTACTCAAGACTATGAATACATGCACAGCGTGAGTGGTAGGGGTTTAATTTATTCTTCTACAATTAGTGATCCAGTTTTGACAACAGCATTTGCTGAAGATGCTGTCTTTCTTCCATTGAGTCTTTTTGGCCCCCTTGTCAAATATGAGGTGGCTGAAATTGTATGTGCTGAAGTTTGGGTCTTCAAGTTTTGTTCCATTTGTCTACAAGTCTGTTTTTGTACCAGTACCAGGCTGTTTTTATGACTATAACCCTGTAGTACAGTTTGAAGTCTGGTATAGAAATCCCCCCTGGATTGCTCTTTTAAGTCAGGGTTGCTTTGGCTATTTGAAGTCTTTTGTTGTTCCATATGAATTTATGGGAGGTCTTTCTATCTTCTGATGTCTTCTTCAATCTACTTCTTCAGTAGTTTTCAATTTTTGTTGTAGAGATCGTTGCTGTCTTTGGTTAGGTTTGTTTCTCAGTATCTTATTGCTTTTAAGGCTATTGTGATTGGGAAGGTCTCCTTGTTTTCCTTCTTCAGTTGATTCTTTTTGGTGTAAAAAAGGCTGCTGAAGCCGGGTGTGGTGGCGCATGCCTTTAATCCTAGCACTTGGGAGGCAGTGGCAGGCGGATCTTTGTGAGTTCAAAGCCAGCTTGATCCACAGAGTGAGTTCCAGGACAGCTGGGGCTACAGGGAGTCCTTGTCTCAAAAAGACTAAATAAATAAATAAATAAATAAATAAATAAATAAATAAATAAATAAATAAATAAATAAATAAACAAATAAATAAGGCTACTGATTTTTTTCTCGGTTAATTTTGTATCCCACCACTATACTGAAAATCTTAATCGTTTCTAGGAGTTTTCTGATGGAGTTTTTAGCATGCCTTAGGTAAACTATCATATCATCTGTGATAGTTTGACTTCCTCTTTTCCAATTAGTATTCCTTTAATTACCTTTTCTTGCCTTACTGCCATAGCCAGTGTTTCAATCACTGTATTCAAGAGGAGGGGCAACAAGGGGCAGCGTTGCTGGGTCCCTAACTTTATGGGGAATCCTTCTAATTTTCTCCATTTAGGATGATGCTGGCTGTGGGTTTCTTGTATATGGCTTTGTTTATGTTGAGGAGTGAGCCTTCCAGTCCAATTCCCTCTAGTACTTTAATCATGAAGGGATGCTATCATGAAGGGATTTTATCAAAGCCTTTTTTTCAACGATTGAGATGAACATGTGGTTTTTGTCCTTTAGTCCATTTATGTGTTTTTTGATATTTACTGATTTTCATATGTTGAACCATCCCTTCATTTCTGGTATGAATCCAACTTGATCATGGTGGATGATCTTTTTGATGTGGGTCTGTATATGGTTTGGAAGTATTTTGTTGAGGATTTTTGCATCTGAGTTCATTAATGAGATGGGTTTGTAGTTCTCTTTTTAGGTTGCATCCTTGCCTGGTTTTGGTATTAGAGTGATGCTGGCTTCATAGAAGGAATCTGGAAGATTTCTGTTTGTATCCTTCTGAGCAGTTTGAGTAATGATGGTTGTAAGACCTCTTTAAATGCTTGATAGAATTCTGCTATGAAACTGTCTGGGTCTGGGCTTTTTTTTAGGTGGGAGGTCTCTTGTTACATTTTCAATTTCTTTATATATTATGGGTCTGTTTAAGCTGTCAGTCTCTTCTAGATTTATCTTTGGTGATTCCCCAGATTGCAGATATTGATACATTTCTCTTAGGTTTTCAAATTTAGTAGAGTATAGGTTTTTGAAGTATCCCTGCATGCTTGTCTGGATCTTTTCATGGTGGGTGTGTTGTGATATTTCCCCTTTCATCATGAATTCTATTGATGTGGAGTTGCTCTTTCTTTCTTTTGGTTAACTGGGCTAGAGTTCTGTCTATCTTGTTTATTCTCTCAAAGAACCAACTTTTGGATTCATTGATTCTTTGTATTGTTTTCTTTGTTCTATTTCATTGATTTCTGCTCTGGGTTTTATTTCTTCCTAGCATTTAGGGTGTATTTGTTGTTGTCTTTCAAGTGTTTTTAGCTGCAGAGTTAGCTCATTTATTTGTGGTCTTTCTGTTTTATTAATGTAGGTACCCAGGGCTATAAACTTCCCTCTTAGGACTGCTTTTAAAATATACCATAGGTTTTGTTGTGTTGTGTTTTGTTGTGTTGTACTGTCATTGTCGTTTAGTTCCACGAATGCTTTTATTTCTTTATTTCCTCCTTGACCCATTCATTATTTAGGAGTGTGTTGTTTAGTCTCCATGTGTTCATGCAAGTAGCATGTCTTATCTGGGTGTTGATATTGAGCTTTATTGCAATATGGTCTGATAGAATGCATGAAATTATTTCAATTTTTTGTATTTGTTGTGTTTGTTTTTCTGTGTCCAAGTATGTGGACAATTTTGGAGAATGTTCCGTGGGGTGCTGAGTAGAAAGTATATTCTCTGGTACTTGGGTGGCATATTCGGAAGATGTCTGTGAGGTCCATTTGCTGTATTGTATTGTTCAGTTCAGATGTCTCTCTGTTTATTCTTTGTCTGGTTGGTCTGTCCAAAGGACTCAGTGGGGTATTGAATTCCACTACTATGAGCGTGCTGGGGTTAATCTGTACCTTGAGGGCCTGTAGAGTTGTATTTATGAAGATCAGTGCACCAGAGTTTGGTGCATATATATTCATGATTGTGAAATCTTCATGGTTAATTTTCCCTTTGATAAGGAAGTAATGGCCCTCTTTGTCTCTTCTAATTGCTTCTACTTTGAAGTTTATTTTGTCTGATATTAAAAGAGCAATTCCTGCTTTTTTGTACCATTTGCTTAGAATATTTTTCCATCCTTTCACTTTAAGTTGGTGCCTATCATTGAGGGTGAGATGGGTTTCTTGTAGACAGAATATAGATGGATTCTGTTTCTTAATCCATTCTCCCAGTCTATGCCTTTTGATTGGGGAGTTTTGTCCATTAATATTTAAGGTTATAATTGAGAGGTGTGTGTTGCTTCCTTTCACCTTATTATCCATTTGTGTTTTTGGTGTAGGTTTCTACTTCCACAGTTCTGCTTTTATTAATTTCTCTTTCAAGGTGCCTGAGGGTAGTTGCTCCTCTCCTTGGTCCTTTGAATTGCTTCAAGTATTCTCTGAAAGTTTGTTTTCCCAGACCTGTATTCTTACATCTTGTTTATGTCATGGAAGATTTTTCTCTTTCCTTCAACTAGAATTGACATTTTTGCAGGGTATATTAACCACTGTTGACATTTATAGTCCTTTAGCACTAGGAATACTTTGGTCCATGTTCTTCTTGCTTTCATAGTTTGCACTGAAAAGTCATAGTTTGCACTGAGAAGTCAGCTGTAATTCTGATAGGTTTCCCCTTATATGTAATTTGTTTTTCTCTTGTGGCTTTCAGAATTTTGTCTTTGTTTTGGGCATCTAGTGTTTTAACTGTGATATGGCAAGGGAAGTTTCTTTTCTGGTCTAGTCTATTTGGTGTTCTATGTGCTTCTTGCATTTGTATGGGTTTGTCTTTTTTTTAGTTTTGGGAAATTTCCATCTGTTGATGACCTGATCAATACCATTCTCTTGGGATTATTCTCCTTCTTCTATCCCTATGATGTGGAGGTTTGATCTTTTCATAGTGTCCCACATTTCCTAGTTGTTCTGCACTTGTGTATTTTTAAATTTTTCATAAAGTCTTTACTTGAGCTGTTTAGTTGTTCTGTGTTAGATTGTAGGTGTGATATTCTTATTTCTACTTCCTCCGTTCTGCATCTGAGGCTTTTTCCCATTCTCTGGAATTCCAGTAGGGGGGTGGGGTCGGGGGGTGTTGCTTGCTTAGCCTGTGTGCCTGCACCAGCACTGCTCAGGCTTATGGCAGCAGTCTCTATGCAGTGCAGGCTAGGGATTAGAGCCTCAACTCTCAAGATCCTCCTGGCTGACATGCTGGCCCACTGGCCCATACCCTGCGCCTCAGCTAGGGAATATAAACTCAACTCCCAAGATCTTCCTGGCTTACACGCTGTATAGCCAGCCCACTTCTTGTGCCTCAGCTACTCTGGCATGGGCCAGCTGCCTCTATGAAGGGCTGGCTAGGGATTCTAGCATCATCTCCAAAGATCCTCCTGTCTGATATGCTGGCCAGCTGACTGGCACTCTGGGCCTCAGCTGCAATGACATAAACCTGCAGCCTCTATGCACAGTAGGCTACTGATTCGAACCTCAACTCCCAAGATACTACTGCCTGACAACACCATCTCCCCAGCCTGCACACCTGCTCCTCAGCTGCTCAGGCGTGTGCCTGCAGCGCCTATGCAGGGCAGGCTAGGGATTTAGAACCTCAGCTCCAAAGATCCTCTTGTCTCAGCTGCTCTGATGTGCACCAGCAGCTTCTATGCAATGCAAGCTAGCAATCCGAACCTCAACTCCCAAGATTCTCCTGGCTGACACGCCTGGCCCACCAGCTGTCACCCGGTGCCTTAGGTGTTCTGGCATGCGCCAGCAGCCTCTATGAAAGGCAGGTTATGGATTCGAACCTCAACTCCCAAGATACTGCTGGCTGACACGCTGTCCCATCGGCCTGGACCCAGTACCTCAGCTGCTGTGTCCTGCACCAGCAGCCTCTATGCAGGGCAGGATAGGGATTCGAGACTCAGCTCCCAAGATCCTCCTGGCTGACTCACTTGCCTGCCTTCCTGCACCCTGCACCTCATCTTCTCTGGCATGAGCCAGCAGTATCTATGCAGGGCAGGCTAGGGATTTGAACCTCAACACCCAAGATCCTCCTGGCTTACATGCCGGCCTGCTGGCCAGCACCCTACACCTCAGCTGCTCTGGCATGTGCCAGCAGTCCCTTTTCAGGGCAGGCTAGGGATTCAAAACTCAACACATTTTTTTTCCTTCTTTTAAATTATTGATGTTTGTGTATTTCATACATCATTATCCAGTTCAGTTCAGGCATATTTCCCTTTCCCTTCCCCCCATCCCACCCCACCCTATCCCAGATCATGCATTCTGCCATGACTGTCCTGCATCTTTCTCTCAGTTTTTTTTTCCAGGTTTTAGTAATAGGTGATAATTTATGAGTACAAGCATCCTTCATGTAAAACCAATTTGCAAGCAGTTGTGCCCAAACCCACACACTCCCTTGGTCCCACCATCCAGCAGGGGGTCTTGTATGTTCAATCAACTAGATCAAATGTGTGTCCAGGCTATATTGCTGTAGGTTCACCGTTCACCCCAATCACAGCCCTTACATTCTCCCACGTCCCCTCTTCTGCAGATTTTTCCCTAGGCTTAGACAGGGGCACAAGTGTATGAGAAACAAAACAGTCTACTTTCTCTGGAGCTGTTGTCTTGGACTCTGGTCACTTCTGGCTGTTTTCTTTCATGGGCTGACAATTTGTCGAGGAATAACTTTTCGTTCCTACTAATGAAGCACAAGCAATTAGATATATAGGTATTTAAACAGTATTAATTGTTATCATATGTTACTTTGGTATAGAAACTGATATTTGGGTGGTATGTTAATCCATGAATTACATGTTTTACTTTTGAATATGACAGGGTCTTACTGTGGCTTATAACATCCCCTGACCATTACAGGTTGCAAGCTTGTGGCATCAGCCTTGGGTTATTCCTCCAAGGAGAGAGCCAATAGCCAATTAGATTTGGGATATACAGACCTATGGCTGCCTCTGCTGCACAATATTTCCAGGCAGGTGAGGTGTAGCTGGTGTTGATGGAGGAGTCTTGCTTGACTCAAGTAGACACATATTTGCTTTATTGGTATAGTGGCCTTTCGTAACACTCTCCAGTATTCCAGAGACAATCTGTACACTTGCATGTGCGATCTCGATAGATCTTTCCCATGTTAACATCAGGTCTTCGACAGCAGGGCCTTATCGCCTCTCTTCTTGCAGGAATCCCAGTTTAGAGGCAAGGAGGCTTTACCTTTTGTCGGGGCTTGGATCTGCTGGCCAACATCTCCTTGGTGGAATAATCCATTGCTGATGTCAGAGCTCCTGCATTAATATATTTTGCTTAAGTGCATAGATTAAGGAGACTTTAGTATTATCTTTGGTTCTGAATATAGAATAATCCTTTCCACATTTCCTATGTCTATTAGTCAATTCAAGAAGGCAGTTTTACCGGTTTTATAAGATATTACCTCTATAATAGTTGTCTCCAATTTACAGTTTGAGGACAACATCATCATCATATTTCTCCTTGTTCTATGGGGGAGGAAGTAAGAAAGTCTCTTGTATTAAAACCTTTGCAGCTCCTAGAAGGTAAGTTTCGTTAGGACTCATTATACATAGTTGTTACAAGTAGGATCCACAGAGGGTTTTGATATTTGTAGCAATCTGAGGCTTTTCTTCCTTTCAATGTTCGGTGGGCCATCCTTTCTGTTGGCACTTTCTGGTACATCCTACTCAATGCAAAGCTGTATCTTTTCTTTCTCAGCCATTAAGTTGGTGACATTTTGACCTGTTTGGAACATACAAATATTTTCCCATAGTTAGTTTTAAGATTTGAATTGCAAGGTTTTTGACAGAGAGGTTTCATTTCTATCTTTATCCCCCCCCCCATTTTTTTCTTTTTTTGGGGGGGTTGTTTTTTGACCCATTAGTCTCCAGGAGGCAGTTGTAATATATATACCTATAGGGTGGAATCAAGGCACAGCTTTGTATCAAACTCCTTCAACCTCAGCTTTTTTGGTTGACACGTGTAAGGGTGATTAACTTGGGGAGCAAACTTAATTTTTTTTGGTAAACCATCTTACAGGTGGAAGAGAATGCTACGAGGTGATACCATACAACAGAAAAATTATAGAGAACATTTGTATGTGCCAATCCCAAAGTTATTGTTGTACAGATTTTATGTAGAACAAACGTGGACACCAGCAATTTATATCTCCATTTAACTCAGATGCATTACCGTTTTTATCAGAGCCTGTAAGCCAATGTTATTTAATATACACAAATTTACTTTTACTGAGTCCTAAGCCACCATATAACCTGTATACAGTGTCTGGGCAAAACTGGACACTTGTTGAACTCATGTCAATTAAATATGCATTAATCGAATATACACCTGTGTCCCTCTCCCGCCCCTCCTGCCCTCAACACTTAAGATCCTCCTGGCTGACCAGCTGGCTCTCTAGCCCACACCCTGCACCTCAGCTGCTCTGGCTTATGCCAGCAGCCTCTATGCAGGGCAGGCTAGGGAATCAATCCTCAACACTCAAGATCCTCCTGACTGACCGGCTGACCATCCAGCCCACACCCTGCACCTCAGCTGCTCTGGCATATGCCAGCAGCCTCTATGCAGGGCAGGCTAGGGATGTGAACCTCAACACCCAAGATCCTCCTGGCTTACATGCCGGTCTGCTGGCCGGCACCCTACACCTCAGCTTCTCTGGCATGTGCCAGCAGTCCCTTTTCAGGGCAGGCTAGGGATTCAAAACTCAACTCCCAAGATCCTCCTGACTGACCAGCTGGCCCCCCAGGCCACACCCTACACCTCAGCTGCTCTGGCATATTCCAGCAGGCTCTATGCATGGCAGGGTAGGGATTCAAACCTCAACTCTCAATATCCTCCTGACTGACTGGCTGACCCTCCAGCCCACACCCTGCGCCTCGGCTGCTCTGGCATATGCCAGCAGCCTCTATGCAGGGTAGGCTAGGGATTCGAACCTCAATTCACAATATCCTCCTGGCTGATATTCTGGCTCACTGGCACCCTGCGCCTTCGTTGCTCTGGCATGTGCCACCAGCCTCTATGAAAGGCAGGCTAGAAATTCAAACCTGAACTCCCAAGATCCTCCTGGCTGACACGTCCCGCTGGCCTGCACCCTGCTCTTTCACTCCTCTGGCTTGCCGACAAACATCTGTATATAAAAATGCAGACACTGCATTGTTTCTGTTTCTTTGGAGAACCTTGATATTATACTAATATTCATGAGCGATAGGTTTCTATACCTTATGCAAAATTACACTATTTTTTTCTCCCAAACAGAGAGAGATTGCTGTACCCTTGGTGCATTATCACTTCAGTTAATAATGCTTGCTCTAGAGCAGGATTATGTACATTCAAGTACCAAGATCAACATCCTTTAGCAGTATGACATAAAATTTCCTTCGTTTTTTACCATGGGTTAAAAGCTGAAAAAAAAAAAACTCATAGAGTTGTCATGAAGATTAATCTTTCTTTTTTATTTATTGTTTAAGAAGATTAATATTTCTAAGACCATGGACAGCACATAGTAGGTGCTATGGAATTTTGTGGTGTATATAACATACTCTGTTAAGCGGTAATCTACTATAGTTGACGTCAGTCCACTGGAATTAATTTAGTCATTTTCTATCCTAAACCAGCCACCACTGTTTCTTAGAACACTTTGCCATTTGTGGACAGATGTTAATTAAAAACATAAATTAATAAAAACAATGAAAAACTCCTGAGGTGATTTTAACACACAGTAAAATGTGGGAAGCAGTGCGGTAGATCAATGAAACATGAGACGAAGAGTTGAAGCTGGAAGACCAATTAGGGAGGACATTACAGGAAGCTAGCAACAGAGTGACAGTCTCAGGCAAGAAGATAGTATCAGCAGTGCTTTGGACCAGCCATTCCTTGGGGACCTTTCTGATCTTTTTTTCCCTGTCCATTACAACCACCATCCTTCTCTTTTTGGAGTTTATGTCTCAAAATCTTTGTACATGCTCTGTCATCTAACTGGAATTCTTGCTCCAGATTTTTTTAATATTATATTTTATTTTATTTATTTTGTATGGTATGAATGTACTGTCTTCATGTAGGTCTGTGCACCTGTGTCATGCAATGACGCGGAGGTCAGAAGAGGGCATCGGATTCCCCTGGAACTGGAGTTAAAAACGGTTCTCAGCTGCCATGTGAGTGCTGGGGATTGAACCCAGGACCTCTGCAAGAGCAGTTGGAGCTCTCAACAACTAGGCCATCTCTCCAGCTCCACTCTCCAGATCTTTACTAGGCTTGCTGTACACCTCTGTTTGTGAAAGATACTTTTTCATTAGCACTTTCCTTTAGACTACCTCTACCTCAGCCTCACTTATATCACTCACAGACAACTTATCCTTGTCTGATTTGCTTCATAGTATTACATTTCATGTTCCCATCCATGCTATTCCCTATTAGACTGGAAACTTCAAGAAAGGACAGTCTTTCTCCAGTTTCTTCCTTCCTCCTCTTTTGTGCCAGCATGGGATATGAAGCTATCCGGGAGGCTTATATCATATGTCCCCCAACCCCTGAGGTGATGATGATTTATCATCATCATGGCAGTGATCTTCATGCATGTACTCCAATGCTCTGTCAACCAAAGGGATGGGATTACAAATGAATGTGTCATTCCTAGGGTTAACTGATGGTCCTGATCTGCCTTTCTTCATCCTCTCATCCTTCATCTCAGCAGTCAGAGAACTTCTCCTCCTTCCTTTATCCTTGGGGCACTCCATGTTTATCTAAAGGATATTGATATAGATTAGAACCATTCAGAGCCATATCCATAACTAAATGTTGATATCTAACCTGATTGAACTTTGAGTCATTCAGTAATTCTATGCTACAGCTTTCTCTTAAGCAGTGCTTATATGCTGGACTCTTTCCCATCAGGGGCAGCAGGAGCCACTAGCTATGGTTAGTCTGCTCTTCATTTTTATACCTAATTTTCATACCTCCTCTCCTTATTTGAAGAAGATAGTATATATTTATACTCTTCTGACTACCATGGAACCATGCGTGATAAAGATAAAATAGTTGATATAATTAGAGATAGCAAGTGCATCCAGGCCCAGACAGTTTCTATTCACAGACTCTATTCACGTAAGGCAATGGCTTGAGGAATACCATGACCATGCAGAAGTGGCAGTATGGAGACATTCCATCTTTTATTTTGTATATACAGATAAATTTTAATGGTGTCACTTGACAGGAGTTATACATTGTAGCATAAGTTGATCAAATAAATGAACAAACCAGGATGATTAAAATCCCAATTCAATTATATTTTAAAATATATTTTATTGTATTGTTTATAATGGCATACATAACCCTTAAAATATGACATATATGTAATAATTACTAAATATTTTTATGTTGTTCAAATGATAATTTGTGGGAAAAATTATTTATGCCAATTACATAGATAAGGATACAGGGACACAACAAAATGAAGTAAAACTATTCAAATACAAAAACTAGAATTTGAACCACAGAACACTAATTCTGGGATCCTTAATCTCGAGAACTGTATTCCATTTATCTAGTCCAAGCTGCACATTCAGCATAAATTCCAAAGTCCCTTAAAGAGCCATGGTTTCTCAGCATAAGTATTATTGCTGTAGAGTTCAGGTCGCTGGATTTCCTTTCTGAAATTAGTCAAGCACACTCTTTGGGTTCTATAATGCTTCATTTATCCTCAGCAAAAATGTGTAATTCCAGTTCAAAGGTGTCCTGAGAACTGTAGCCCTGCACTTCAGAACAGATGTCCTGGGAGATCCAGCATTGAGATCCAAGGTATTACAAACCACAATGAGTGTCTCCACCCAGTTCATATGAGAATATGCTCAGCCCAAGGTGACAATCAAAGCAGTCATGATTTATATCTGATGATTAGGTCAAGTTTGGGATTAGTGCCTGTGGTGGATAATCCTGGGTGTCAACTTGACTGGACTAAAGAACAGATAACAGAAAAAGGATCTTCGGATTGGACCACCTCAACCAAGATGGCCCACTCCAAATGTGGGCGTTACCTTCTGCCAGCAGGCAGTATTAAAGGCCACAGCAGAGAGAGCTGGTCCCTTTTTTCCTGCGGCTTGCCTCTCTCACTGGTGAGTTTGTCTTGCTACTGTGATCAACCCTTCAGATCCCAGCATGTACTGAGATCGGCAGATCTCCTGGAATCCATCAGGGCTTCAGCACCAGATTGGGACTACTGAGACATCCAGCCTTGCGGACTGAGTAGTTCTCTGGATTCTCAGCCTCTTCAGTGTGGCGCGGCTACTGTTGGACTCCTTGAACTCTGTCATGTGAACAAATCAATAAATTGTATATAGCTATATATTCGTCCTGTTGCTTCTGTTTCTTTAGAGAACCCTGACTAATACAGTGCCCTTATAAATGAAATCCAAAAGAATCAGCCCCTTGTCTTTTGCCAAGAAGATACAAAAAAAATTAGTCTGTGACACAGAGAAGGTTCTAACAAGAATCTCAGTATGCTGGCAATTCGAGTTTATCCTGGCACTTACAAAACTCTAAAAAATAATTTCTGGATTTTCAAAGATATTTTATTTATTTTATCTTATGTCTATTAATGATTTTCCCCAATATATGTGTACTATGTGTGTGCCTAGTGCATACAGAGACCAGAAGAAGACATTGGATTCTCTGTAACTGGAGTTAATGAAGTGAGTTAGCTGCCATGTGGGTGCTAGGATCTGAACCTAGGTCCTTTGAGAGTAATATGTGCTCTTAACCACTGAGCCATCTCTGAAGTCCCTAATTTCAGTTTTTATAGACTATACCATCTGTAGACTTTTGTTATAGATGTTCAAGCGGTGAAAGGCACACTGGTTTCACACTTCATTTCTGGGTATTTTTTTTTAAATCTGCCTGTGCTTCTTGTGATTTGTCAGGGCACATGATGTACTTGAGTTGTGTTGGAAGGCACCATAATTCAAGTTACATCGCACTGTGTTGCCAGGTAGAGTCTTACTTTTTCTCATTTAAGAAGGGGGTTGATGTCACGCAATGCATAACACAAAATGGCAGACTGTTCACATCATAGCAGACCAGCAAGCAAAGAAAGAAGGCTGGAACTATGAATGGGCATAACTCTCAAAGATCAGACCTGGTGACCTACATCTGCCAGTCTGTCTTCACCCTGTAAAAGCTATGAAAACTTTAAAATAGTATCACAAGCTGGAAATCTATTGTTACAAATTGAGCCTATGTGGTACATTTCAAGTTAAGAGGTTACCAAACTCAGAGCTTACCTTCTATCCAAATCCTCACCAGCAATAGTTTTTTGTTTTGTTTTGTTTTGTGTTTTTTGTTAATAATCATATTAACAGGAAAGCAATAGACTTTATTTATTTATTTATTTATTTATTTATTTATTTATTTATTTCTCATTTTGCAGGGGTGAAGCAAAGTCTTTACAGACACAAGGAAAATAAAAGATCCACTATGGACAACAAAGTCTTTCTTTTTAGAAGGAAATTGTAGTTTCCATTTTGCTTCTCAATGTGAAGCATAGTTATTTAAGAGGGAATATTTCACTTATTCTGGCTGTACTCTAGGAATCCATGTACTTTTGTGAGTAATAGAAAAAGAGGGAGAGAGAGAGAGAGAGAGAGAGAGAGAGAGAGAGAGAGAGATTAGATGAAGACTGGGAACAGCTACTGATCCATTGTCTTTTCAATGGTCTTTGGCAGTTTTCTCAATTCACGAAGCTTGCTCCTATTGGTTATGAATGGTGACACAGGTGGTTTGCAATTAGCCAATGTATAAATTATACCCCAAAGATCTAATATGTTGCTGCATACCCAGGTATAACTGCTTCCATCTTTTTCATGTGGCAGATGAGCTTATGTTGTTAGCAGGAGGATGCTTTAATTTGTGTCCTGAGCATGATAGAGCATGAGCCTCTATCACTATCTGTCACTGATAAAGGATCTGAAGCTGATTCAGCACTTCCACAGATCAGAACTGAAATACCTGCCATAGTACTTCTATTCCTAATGCCAACAATTGGTCATGATCCTTCAGCTTTTCATGCTATTCTTTCAAATGTGTGGTGGTTTGAATGAAAATGGCCCCCAAAGGCTTCAAGTATTCAGACATTTTGTCCCCAGTTGGTGGTGCTGTTTTGGAAGATCTTAGAAGGTGTGGCCATGCTGGAGGAAGTACATCATTGGGGCGGGCTTAGTGAGTTTAACAAGCCTTGCAGTCTCCAGTGTCTATTTCTCTTGGCTTCCTGCACTCATTTGAAGTTGTGAACCTCGGCTTTCTGCTCCAGTCCAGCCTCCATGCCTCCCCACCATGATGGACTCCTAATTCCCTGGAACTGTCTATCTTAAGCTCAAATAAGGTCTGCCTTTTATTTTTTTTTTTAATTTTTTTTAATTTTATTTATTTCGGTATGTGTATCAATGTACTGTCTGCACGCAGGTTTGTGTACCCGTGTCGTGCAATGCCGCGGAGGTCAGAAGAGGGTCTCGGATTCCCCTGGAACTGGAGTTCTCCTGGAATTGGAGTTTCAGACGGCTCTCTGCCGCCATGTGGGTGCTGGGGATCGAACCCGGGTCTTCTGTAAGAGCGGTCGGTGCTCTTAACCACTAGGCCATCTCTCCAGCCCCAGGTCTGCCTTTTAGAAGTTCCCTTGGTCATGGTAGTTTTATCACAGCAACAGAAAAGTGACTGATACAAAATGAAAAAGTGTGAGAAAGTGTGGAAATGTTGCAATGATTTAGAACTGTTGCACTAACAAGCCATTTGGGAAGTGAAATTCTGCTCATTTTCGTTCTGGGAAGAAGCTTTGTAGAAGAGGTAATGAAAAAGGACTCCTCCTGGGTAAATTCCTGGCAGATACAGAATGCCCTGTAGTTAGGGGACTTTCAACTAAGAGAGACTATTAGAAAAGTAGATGATATTGTTTATATTGTGCATGTCAGACTCAGATTTGTACTAAACAAGTTATGAAATGAAGAGATGAAAACAGCAGCTTTTCAGTGCCTCAAATGCACCATCCTCCAGAATACGTGGTTCGAAACCAGCTTTCTCAGATCTGCGTGGATGTCAGCGTTCGTGGAGAAAAGCAGGTTTCCAAACGGGATAAAGCCTTTTCCTTTCAGACTCTCATACGTGCAAGCAAGTGAAGTTTCAGCCAAGTCTTCTCCATCCTCTGCTGCTTCTGGCATCTTACAAGTATATTTTGCTTGTCACCTTTTCTTCATGTTAGAATTTGTGAGTGCTTGATTCAAAATCTCATCCAGATGTTGATGAATCCTTCACAATTATAAAAGGTCAAAAAGACCTTTTAATGTCGACAGTCTACAAAGCCTTTGCCAACTCCTTTCTTCCCACTCAGAGGCAAAGAACAGCACAATGTTCTGATGGGTCATAGCCTCGTTTCAGAACTTAGAAGACAGGAATATTCAAGGATCTCACATTTAGCAGGGAGCCTATGTTGACTACTAGAGGGCTAACCTGCATTTGAAGATATGGGTTCAATTGGCAAATGAAGGAACAAGTTCCATATGAGGTTTCCAGATGCAACAGAGAAGCTCCAATAGCTGGTGCCTTGCTTTTGTATGTGTGCAAGATTGAAAAAGTGCACTGGGCAATCATAAGGATCTTCTAGAAGGAGTGTCATGAGAAACATACACTTGTCTGCTGTCTCTGTCCTCATGTCGTCCCCACATAGTCATTTGCATCTGAGAAGTGGCATAGAAATGGAAGTCAAGCCTATTTAGAAGTACAGCCCTTGCTATAGAAAACCTGGTTTTAGATGCCTCAGAAGAGAAACAAAACTGAGTGCAGAATTTGGAAGGTTAGTGTGTGTGAAAATCTGAGTATTATTTGAAACAGTATTACAAATTTGGGGAGTTTATTGAAGAGTACTAGTAGATACTCATAGTACCCTCTTGGGCATGGGGCCCTCTGTGGTTGTGCACAGATTATATGCTCATCGTGTTAACCCCAGCTTTGATAATCTTCCACTTCTTTCAGGAGATATAGTATGAACACATCTTTTTTATATAACATGCTAGGTAGAGAGATACTCATTTATGCATATGGACATAGAGAAAAGGCATGGCACCTCCGTTTTTTTTTTTGTTTTTTTTTTTCATGAACAGCAGATCCCAGAGCTTTGTCCTCACTTGAGCACATGACTATTTGGCTTCATGAAGTTTCTCACAGTGTCTTTGCAGCATTCAGTTTTGGTGTCTACTGGTTGATTACCCAAGATGCATCATATATCACATCCCTTATTCATTTAGAAGACATGATTAAACAGAACAGGAAATAAAAGAAACAAGTAAAAAATCAATAACGTAGAACACTGAGAAAATATTTATATGTCAGATGACTGTGTGTGTGAATATTTATAGCTTGCAGTGCTTTTTATTCTATTCATAAAGACATTGAACTGTTTTAGGACAAAGCAACCCAAACTTGATAGAAAAATAGGAAAAAGACATAATATATATGTGTGTGTGTGTGTGTGTGTGTGTGTGTGTGTGTGCAGCCTTCATCTATAATAAACATTTCTTTATTTATATTTATTTATTTGGTGTGTGTGTGTAGATGTCAAACCATGCATGTGGAGGTCAGAGGACAATATGCAGGAGCTGGTTCTCTCACTCCAACATGTGGATTATGGGTATTGAGTTCAGATGGTCAAGTCTGGTAGTAAGCAACTTTACCTACTGAGCCATCTTAATGGCCCTGCCTACCAACATTGATCCTGTTTATGGCCGGAAAGATGGCTCAGTTGTTGAAGTTGCCTGACACCAAGCTTGCAAAGCCCAGTTCTATTCCTGGTACCTGCATGGTGGAGGAAGACAACCAATTCCCTGTAGTTGTTCTCTTACCTCCCTCTACTCATGTCTGTAACATGCATTGTTCATACATGTAAACACACACATACACTCATAGAATAAATAAAAATAAAGCTGTTTAATCTCATTAAGTACAACAGAGTGAATATGTGCATCTTCCTAACATCCAGAAATTGAAATTCTCAGACTTAAACTGACTGTATTGGGAGATGGGATTTGGGGGAGTGGTGTGGGTAGAGAAGGTAGATTTCTCATGAATGGACTTATTGTCCTTATAAAACATGGTCCAGAAAGATCCCTTATCCCTTCAGGCACGTGAGAGCATGCTGAAAGTTATCATCTATGAACCTTGAGCCACCAAATCTTCCTGTGACTAGGTCTCAGCTTTGTCATCTACAACTGTGAGCAAAAATTTTTGTGATGCTTCAGCCACTCAGTTTGTGAAAATAAAGAAAATTACCCTAAGGAATAGAAACTGACTAAAAATGGACAGACTTTATAATTAAGAACATTAAAATATTTACATTACTGTAATTTTTATGTTGAAACACTTTAGTAGGGGGCCAGAGAGATGGCTCAGTGGTTAACGGCACTGAGTGCTCTGGGAGAGGACCTGGGTTCAGTTCCCAGAACACAACTACATGGAGGCTATCGATTATTCAAAGCTCCAGTTTTAGGAGACCCGATGTCATCTCATGACCTCCCTGGACACTGCACAACACAGCTTCACCTAAATTCATGTAAGCAATATATTCCCACACTTAGAATAAAAATAATAAATAAAATATTAAGAACATTTTAGGAGGATGATGCAACAGAAGAAAAAAGAAAAAAAAATAGCCAAGATGTAATTTAGAAATGAAAACCATGGTGTCTATTTTGATAAATTAAACCTAGTATTAATGAAAAATATTACACAGAACAGAAATAAATTAAACTTGTAGTCATAGCACAGGAAGCCATCTAGAAAGTGTCAGAGTCCAACACTATGTATGGCAATAGCACACCTTGATGAGATGAGGTATGTCACAAGAATTCAGGAGTGGTTAAATATCTCAGAATCATTCACTGCTCTACATATTATTAACAAAGTGAAAAAAAATGATAGGGTCGCAATGAGATTTTGGCAGAGTCCAACAGACATTCTGGAAAGATTCTTTTTCAACTGCTTTTAATTTTTTTATTTTATGTGTATGAGTGTTTTTCTGTACATACGTAAGTGTACCAGATGTGTACAATGCCTAAAGAAGCTGGAAGATGATGTCAGATTCTCTTAACACACTATGTGGGTTCTAGGAACCGGCCAGTTCCTCTGCAAGAGCAGTCGGTTCCCTGAACCACCAAGCCATCTCTCCAGCCCACTCAAGAAATTCTTAGCAAGATAAAAATATAAAAGGGGAATTATTAAACAAATAAACAACAATGACAACAACAAAAATAAACCAGATAATGGGAAACTCATGCTGAATTACAAAAGACTTTAGGCCACATCAACTGAAAATAGGGCATTCAATAAAAGAAAGAAGTGCTTTCACACATGTAATGGAAACACTTTTACTTTGTATGTTGTACAGTCTTAATGGATGACAAAAAATAAATGTCACTTTAAAAGGTACTGTTGAAGTGTAAAATACATTCAACTTCAGTAAAATCCTGGGCTTGTCAAACAAAGCTTTGCATGTCAGAGGTCATCCTGTCACTGACTGAAGCATCAGTACAGACAACTTAAACCATCAGTATCTCTCCCTGTGCTGTCTTTTTGAGGCCTTGTTGAGAATCCCGTTTCAGTGAGAGATGTCTGTTATCTACTTTAGCATGGTGCCTGCAGGTTGGAAGTGTGCAGAAGTGACCACATAGGATGCCGAGTGGCAGGAAAGCCCAAGGGAAGGAAGAATTGAAAAGCATGAGCCAGGGCTAGGACACTGCACAGCATGGAACTCTACACACTGGCTCCCTTGATGCATCCAGCCATTTTTCTTAAACAGTAATTTACTGAAAGTGTGGCATACAAAATTCAGTTATCTGTAAATGAAATAACACAAGTCACAAAAAGAATATTTAGAATTTAGACTTTCAGGAGAAAACTCTTTGGTTGAAAGAGTAATCACTGGTGTCCTTCGTTAATAATGATTGTTGATAATAAGCCAGGAATTATAGCACACGCCTTTAATCCTGGCACTTGGGAGGCAGCGGCAAGTGGATCTCTGTGAGATCAAGGCCAGCCTGTTCTACAAATCGAGCTGCAGGCCAGCTGGGACTACAGGGAGACCCTGTCTCAAAAAGACCATAAAACAAAAAAAGATTGTGGATGATGATGGAGTAAGAAGAGGATCAGTTTTCCCTGTTTTGTAATATCATAAAGTAGACAGATAGCATCCTCCACAGACACACAGCCCCATTGCCCCCCATCCTTATGTAAGCAAGCCATGGGGCGCCCCAATCTTCTTAGTGATAACGTGGCCTAGTCAATTTGAGGGAGAGGTGGCCTCAACTCACCCCGTCATTTTTCTTCAGGACTGATGTCAATGCTATGAGGAATCTGCAAGGTTTGAAGGCGGTTAGTTGCTTTCATCACAGGGTGGGCTGGGCAGCAGGTGATGTCATTTCTGCGCCCAATTGTCGTTGCCATTTAACAATTCTCTATCTGGGTCTCCTACCTCCTTCTGCAAACAAAGAGACTCCAGGGACTTTCCCTCTACTTCTACTGGACAAAATGTTAAGGGCGAGTGTATGTTCAGTACTGCGTTCTGACTTGGTTCTTATCCCACACATCTGGATCACTGTGGACCTGTCTATCTGAACCCCAACCTCAAGATCCACCTCCTTCCCCTCCCACAGACTAGCTTCCTACCCCAGTCCACCAACCCCCGCTGGAGAATGCACAGACACAGTCATGTACTTCTGAGAACTTGATTTTAATTTCTTTTTCATTGAGGGCAAATGGTCCTGAAGCTTGCTGATTTAACGAAGGACCCCAATTCAGGGGTGAGACCTCCGGTGGCTTAGCAGAAGGCTCTGAGGTCTCTCAACTCCCCTCAGCCTCACTGGCTGTCCGAGTCCTCAGCTGAGTGGAGGCTGATGGAGTTCTCACTTTTACTGTCTTCGGCATCTTGGTTAAGCTTCATGTTTGGCCGATGGTAATGACCAAATTTTAGCATTTTCCTGCCCTTCTTCTGGTTAACCAAAGAAGTTTGGTCTCTGGAGATACCTGGCTTCTTTAGGCATGCTTTGCGTCGTCTTGCTGCCTTGACTTTAGCAGGCTCCTGGAAGGAGATCACAGGAAGGCATTGGTTTGGGGAAAGAAGGAGGAAAGGAGAAGGGAACAGGTGTGGTCTGAGGGTGTGTGGGTGTCTGGTGAGAACAGGCAGGGAAGAAGACAAGGACCAGATAGGACTCAGCTCACCTTGATTTTTCGTTTGAGTTTGTATTGAGCAGGCCTTCTCTTCACTGCTCTGGTACTGGGGACTGTAGTTCTCATTGTGTTACATTCCTCAAACTTTGTGGACCAACTGCCCATCTTGACGTTTCCCAGACATCTATCCAAACTCTCCAGACAAAGCTGTGAAATACCCTGCCTGGATAATGAGTAGTCACGCCCTATCATTGTTTGGTCAGAAAGTCATGCCCCATGACCCCCACCCCCCAGCCCTGCCTTTCTAGCCCCGGGAGGAGGGGCTTAAAGGGAACAGAACATCTTTTTCAGGTTACTGTTCAGCAAGGGCTAGCTAGATCCTCTGGTTGGAGAAAAGGGTTTTGCTTTAGTATTCTAGGGTTTTCCAAACTAGCCTGCCCATCCCTCCTCACATCTTCACACCAATTTATGATGGTGACATTACAGAGTTGTTTCTCTCCACATTTTCCAAACTCATACAGTCCTGTGCTAAATTCTATTCTCTTCCTCTCTCATTCGTGTGTGTGTGTGTGTGTGTGTGTGTGTGTGTGCGTTTGTGTGTGTGTGTGTGTGTGTGTTTGTGTGTGTGTGATCTGTAATCCACCCATGGTAATGCATTTTAGTGTCTGTGGAGACGTGCAGATGTGCTTCTATTTCTCCCTGCACGTTATCTCTTCTTCACCTTGGTAACTTCACTTGTTGGTGAACTACCAGGAAACACTTCCATCCCACTGCATTTTCCGACTTCCACCAAGATTCCCTTGAATTTTATTTTCCAATGAGAAATCTTTGCCTTTAGACTGTCAGACATCTGTGGATAGACATGCTGCACTAGGTATCTTGGTCTTGTTTCCAGCCGTGTTCATATCAATATGTCTTTACTAGATTTGAGTTGTAGAGAGTGTGTGAAGAGAAGTGTGGGGACAAGTTTTGAGTTGTAGACTGTGTGTGGAGGGAAGTGTGGGGGACTAGATGTGAGTTTTGGACTGTCTGTGGAGAGAAGTGTGGGGAGGCGAATTTTCATGTGTTAGGATTTGGGCCATGCAGGAAACTATAACCAGGGGCTGGGGAGATGTCTCGGTGGTTACTCACGCTTGCTGCTCTTTCAGAGGACCTGGGTTGTGTTCTGAGTACCCACAGGGCAGCAAACAATCATCTGTAACTTCAGTTCCAAAGTAACAGATACACTCTTCTGGCCTCTGTGGGCATTGCAAAGACTGCACAGGTGCACTTACATACATGCAGGGGACACATTCATACAAACAAAATAAAAAGATTAAAAATTAACAAAAAATAAACTATTACCTAAGAGTAACGTGCATTCATCAGGAAGCAGTTGCGTTAACCAGAGGTGGCTGAGCCTCATCTGAAGCACTGTTCACTACATGGATCTACGTGCTCCAATTTCCATATTTTATTGTAACTGTTGGAGTCCTACTTTCCCGTAGCCTGTCTCACAATCGAGGGGTTATTGGAGTTTATTTTTGTGGGGACCCCTAACAAAGCCTAATTCATCTCCATGAGAAAAAATGTAATCTTGTGATATCCATAATGCTCCCAGTGGACAGGTCTTCAATTCATTACTTTGTCCTCAGAGGAAAGGGGTAGGACAAGAGCTCAATATCTAGCAAGTTCAGTGTGATTGAGGTCCTCACATGGGGCCACATCCCTGGCTTTTGTGTGCTTCCTGTGTGCACTTACTCCTTGTGGACCACTGGCTGCTTTATCCCCAGGATGCACTTCATGCTAAGAAATGTAAAAGACAGAATGAAAATGCCACAAAAATTCAAAACACAGCTAAAAGTGGGAAATTGTGTATCCTAGATGATTAATATCACTTTTCTCTAAGAAGTCCTCAACATTTTTGAAATGAGAGAACTTGATAAAAATCTGAGAAGAGACATGAAGTATTGCCATCAAGTTACAGAGGTTGCCTTTACACATATTAAAGGATGTTCAACCTCAATATGATAAGAAAAATCTAATGAAAACTATTGTAAGATATCAAAGCTGGTCTAGAACTTCTCCATGGTTTATGATTTCCAGACATTCATATGAAATCACTGTAAATGTATTTCATATGTACAAAGTCTATGTAGTCTGTGGAAACTATAAACTAGATTCTAACTGATCTCATGGAACTCAATATTACAGGGTGTAATATGCAGAATATAATAGAATTAGCAGCAGATTACACACAGGGGAAGGATAAAAGTGTGTACTTCAAGACATAACAATAGGAACTACACAGAGTCAAGGCTTGTCAAGGCGCATCATGGCACCCCACCCTAGACCTCTATGTGTTTGGCTACTGACAGGTTCTCACAGATTGTCTTTTGGAAGAGTACAAAAGTTTCAACATCTAATATCAGTGGAATGAATGGGAGAAGGCAACACACACACACACACACACACACACACACACACACACACAGACACCTAGTATTTTTCAGCACTCTTAACTTCTTAGTTTCTCTTTGCTGTGCAGTTCTCTCAAGGTAGTAGGAAGCAATCCTTTACTTTCATCAGTTGGACGTCTGTAACGTCACAACATCTCTTGATGGCCAATTCCAAGACCAGAGAAATCAAGGAAATATTAGAGCTTCTATAACCCAACATAGACAAGAGAATTTGCAGTTCCTATCTTAAGGGAAAAGTTAGAAGCCAGAAACTATGGGGAAGAACAAAATGTATATCATAACATAACAAACACATTGTAAAAGCTACACTTTTAAATTAACTCTGAAAACAACTATAAAAGATCCTATAGTAACCAATTACAACTCCAAGAACTCAAATTTTCTAATCCCAAGCCTTCCTATAAAACAATTATTAAATTTTTTTATTTAATGTGTATGAGTGTATTGCCTTTATGTAGAAAGGCACACCTGTGGAGGTCAGAAGAAAGTGTCAGATCCCCTCGAATTGGAGTTACAATTGGTTGTTAGCCACCATGTGAGTTTTGAGAATCAAACCTGGGTCTTCTGCAAGAGTAGCCAGTGCTCTTAACTGGAGAGATTTCTCTCCAGCTTTGCACCTAGGGATGTCTGGGGACACCAACTTCATTCAATATTCCTTAATACTAATGACAGAATGTGTGAATTCTAGTGGGGAAGGAGGTTTAAAAATGATTAAGATAGTCTGCATAAAATACACAAAAATTCAATTAAAATTTATAAAAAAGCAACAAAACATGGAACTGATAAATAATATTGTCGTACATATCCATGAATAGAACAAAGTGTCCAGAAATAAATTCATACAATTATAGTGAACTGAATTTTTACAGATGCATAAAGACAATTTGATGGACAATATAATTAATACTTGATAAATAAAATAATTTATAAATAAGAAAAACCAACACACGGAGCTTACATTCGACATGGAAAGGAATTAGAGGGGGCACAATATTTAAAGCAGAAGCACATCAGTAAGGGTTTCCTTCTGCATAAGGTTTTTTGTAATATAATGTCTTAATCATAATCTACCATCAAATATTTTAGGAATATATAACCACTGTTTTCTACTTTGTAAAAATATTTTCCATTTTCTGGATACAGAATTTTGAATCCATTATATATGTAATATCATTTTTAATAAGTACATAAATGATGGGTATAGAGAATTAGGTTTCTCCATGTGGATGTGGGAAGATATAGTATATGAAAGGAAGGCTAAAATGATCCTTCAATGTCCTATGTTATAACCAGATACAACAGTATAAAACATGTGTAGCTTAATGAGTCAATTCTCTCTCTCTCTCTCTCTCTCTCTCTCTCTCTCTCTCTCTCTCTCTCTCACACACACACACACTATCACTTATGCATAGATTCAAAATAATTAAATGATATGTGTGCATATACAANCAGATACAACAGTATAAAACATGTGTAGCTTAATTCTCTCTCTCTCTCTCTCTCTCTCTCTCTCTCTCTCTCTCTCTCTCTCACACACACACACACACACACACACTATCCCTTATGCACAGATTCAAAATAATTAAATGATATGTGTGCATATACAACTTATGAGGCATGTGATTTCCTCTTTACCCTGAGAATGGCAAGGATAATTCCATAGCACTTAACACACTTAGCACCCAGAACTTGGTTTCTAATATAATTTTGCAATGAAAGAAACATGGGATCCTTAGCAAAATTGTGGATTACCAGGCTGAAGAAGTAAATACAGAAGATGAACGTGGAATAACTCCTAAAATCAGAAAATAAGAAAGTGCTCAGAAAACAGAAGGAAGAGGGCATATAAGTATAAACTTAAGAATGCCAAGGAAGAAACTGAGCAACAAAATACATAAAGTGATGGGAGGTTATAGCTCAAAGTATGGAATAAAATATCCTGAAGTTTATACAAATATAAAATTGAATGAGTAAATGAAAAGAACAGACAAATCTTCTATATAAAATCAGAAAAATTTGTGCAGATACTATCTATTAGGGCAAATAGAATACAGACTCCTCACTCCCTAACTCTGGACCGTTGTTTTATGACTTACTTCCAAAGAATACTTATCATGATGGAGAAAAATACCATAAGTGACTATCCAGTGGGAAACCTGGCAAATGCTTCCTGAGCTAGGTGATTGAGGTGAACATAAATGGTGAAAAGTCATGTCGATAGCATGTTCCATTGATAAGATACAATGAAAATGGTACTTTACTCCTATTGTCTTCTTCCTCAAGAATTCCATAACTCTCGTCTAATCATGAGAATATATCAGAAAAATCCCAATTGAGGGTCATTTGACAAAATACCTGACTATTACTCCTCAGAAATGTCAAGATTGCCAAAAACAATGTGGAACCCAGACACTCTCCAAGCCAAGAGTAACCCAAGCAGATATGGAACCTAAATGTGACCCTGTGTGGGATACTGGTCATTAGAGAATAAAAAAAGGAAAATAGGAACAAGTCCATACTTAAGTGGTAATAGTGCACTGGTGTTACCTCATTCATCGTGACAAATGTGCCACAATACAGTAAGATAGTAACTATATGGGAAATTTTCTGTGGAGTACATACGCACTATTTTTACTGTTTTTATATAAGTTTTCCAAAAATCTGAACATCTCGATAAAATGTTTAATATAAACCACAAAAAGAACTGTTACTCTAAACTGTTACTTGTGAAAATGGTATGCTTTTGTCTTGATCAGAGCACTTACAAACACATGTATATTGAGACGTTCAAATCATTACATTGATGCCAACACTCATGAAGCTATCTCATCCATTAAGCATTGGCGCAAGAGAGATGTTTCAGCAGTTAAGAGCACTGGCTGTTCTTGAGGAAGACCTGGGTTCAAATCCCAGAACCCTCATGGTGGCTAACAACTGTCTGTAACTCCAGTTCCAGAAGATGTGATGCCATCTTCTTTCCTTCATGGACACTGCAGGACAAAGGTGCACTTACACACATGCAGGCATAACGCTTATGAATATAAAATTTAAACAAATAAATAAAATATTTTTAAAAGAATGTAGTTCACTGAAAACCCACCTAGTATCTAAAAGAAACAGGGTGAGTCATTCTGGAGATATAACAATGCAATTGGTAAGTGTGCCAAGATGAAACAGTGGGGATGGATAAAGGATCCAAAGAGCCTGGTGAATTTTGGTTGCACATGCTTCAAAGCATAGAGGGTCATCTTAATGGATATACAATTATAGTGTGATGGCTATTCCTGGGTGTCAACTTGACTGGATCTGGAATTAACTAAAATGAGAAACAGTCCTTCAGATTGGATCATTTGAAGCTGGAAGCCCCAGCTAAATGTGAGCATCAATTTCTAATGGCAGTGGGTATAAAAGGCCATGGCAGAAGGGAGCTAGTCCCTTTTTACTGTTTGCCTTCTCTCTCACTGGTGAGTTCGTCTTGCTGCTGTGACCAACTCCTCAGATTTAAGCATAGACTGAAGGCTATCAGGTCTTTCAGTATACATCAGGTCTTGAGGTAATCTAATATATATATATATATAATATATATATATTATATAGATAATTATATATAATAGATTATATATATTAATAATATATATATATATATTAAGTATAGTAATATAATAAACTCCATAAATCAGAGTATATATATAAATCAGTAGTAATATAATATAAATATAGTAATATAACATAAATACTATACATATTTTCCTCCTAACGAAATTCTGTTTCTTTAGAGAACCTTGACTAATACATATAGATTTTATAGTCACTGGACATATCTAGGTAATCAAAACACCCAAGAGGTGCTATGTCATGCAAAAACTTGTGTTTAGATTTAATCAAACATGAGCTAGGTCAACCCAGTCACATTCAAAACAAAATCCACCATCCCTTCATGCTTAAAGTCCTAGAGGAATTGGCTTTAGGAGGGATATTCCTCAAGTAATTAAAGCCATAAACAAGAACCCACTGCCAACATCATCCTAAATGGAGAAAAATTGGAAGCACTCCCCTTAAAGGCAAGGCTGTCCACTTTTGCCACTCCTCTTCAATATAGTGCTTGAAATGCTTGCTAGGGCAATAAGGTGAGAAAGCAAAATTAAAGGAATAGCAATTGGAAAAGAGGAAGTAAAACTATCCTTTTTGCAGATGATATGATAGTTTACCTAAGGGATGCTAAAAATTCCACCAGAAAACTCTTAGAAATGATTAAAAGTTTCAGTAAAGTGGCAAGATACAAAATAACCCTAGAAAAATCAGTAGCCTTTCTTTACACCAACAATAAGCAACTGGAGAAGGAATATAAGGAGACCTTCTCAATCACTATAGCCTCAAAAGAAATACAATATCTAGGAATAAACCTAACCAAAGATGCCAAAGACCGTTACAACAAAAATTTTAAAGCCCTGAAGAAGGACATTGAAAATGACATCAAAAATGGAAAAACCTCCCATGCTCGTGGACTGGAAAAATTAATATAGTAAAATGTCCATTCTACCTAAATTAATATACAGATACAATGCAACCCCAATCAAAATCCCCATGAGCTTTTTCACAGACTTAGAAAATAAATCCATAAGTTCATATGGAAAAAGAAAAGTCCAGGAATAGCTAAAGCAAATCTAAGTGAAAAGTGCAATATTGCAGGGATTACTTTACCAGACTTCAAGCTATATTACAGGGATATAGTCACAAAGACAGCCTGGTACTGGCAAAAAAAGACAGAACCATTGACCAATGGAACAAAATTGAAGATCCAAACTTGAGCTCATATAACTTCAGCCAGCTCATATTTGACAAAGGAGCCAAAAAATCTCAATGGAGGAAAGACAACATCTTCAGCAAATGGTGTTGGCAAGAATGGATCACCATTTGTAGAAGAACAAAATTAAACCCCTACCTCTCACCCTGTACAAAAATCAACTCCAAGTGGATCAAAGATCTCAACCTGAAACCTGAAACCCTGAAGGTGATAGAAGAAAAATTCAGCAGCAACCTACAAGACATAGGTATAGGAAAAGACTTTCTAAATCAAACAGCAGATGCATAGGAAATGAGGACAACAGATGACAAGTGGGACCTCATCAAACTCAATAGCTTTTTTTTTCAATTTTGTTAAAATTTCATTTATTTTTTATGTGTATGAATGTACTGTCTGCATGTAAGTTTGTGCACCCGTGTCGTGCAAAGCCGTGGAGGTCAGAAGAGGGCATCAGAGTCCCCTGGAACTGGAGTTTAAAACGGTTCTCAGCCGCCCTGTGGTTGCTGGGGATTGAACCTAGGTCCTCTGGAAGAGCAGTCGGTGCTCTTAACCACTAGGCCATCTCTCCAGCCCCCAAACTCAATAGCTTTTGTGCAGCTAAAGAAACAATCAAGGAAGTGAAGAGAAAACCCACAGAGTGGGAGGAAACCTTCACCACTGATACATCTGACAGAGCATTAACATCCAGTATATATAAACTACTTAAAAAACAAAGAAGAAAACAAGTGACCTACTCAAAAGATGGAGCAAAGAGATGATCAGAGACTTCACCAAGTAAGGAAGTAAAGATGGCTGAGAAACATTTTAAAAAGTGTTCACATCATTAATAATTAAGGAAATGCAAGTTAAAACCACACTAAGGTATCATATCACTGCAATAAGCCTAGCCAAGTTCAAGAAAAGAAAAGATACCAAATGCTAGAGAGGTTGTGGGGAAAGGGAACACACATCCACTGCTGGTGGGAATGTAAACTGGTACAACCACTGTGGAAAGAAGTGTGTAGAACCCTTAAAAACTCAAAATGAGCCTACCACCTGACCCAGCCATACCACTCCTGGGTATATACCCACAAGACGCATCCTACCACAAAGATACATGCACAGCTATGTTTATTGCAGCTCTCTTCACAATAGCAAAGAGCTGGAACCAACCAAATGCCCCTCAACTGATGACTAGATTAAAAAATGTGGTACATCTACACAATGAAGTTGTATGCAGCAGTAAAGAATGATGACATCATGAGATTTGTTGGTAAATGGATGAAACCCAAAACCATTATGCTAAGTGAAGTAACACAGTGCTAGGAAAAAGAAAGGTGAATGGTTTCCCTCATTTGTGGATGCTAACACCAAATCCCCAGTTGGCAGCCAAACTGAGCAACTTTATTATTAAATTTCATTGCATCTGAAGGCAACTGTGCTATTCCAATGTTAATCTCTTAATGGGCTCTAGAATTGTCCTACCATTTGTATTCACATATTATAATTACCATATATGAGTGGAAGATAGGTACTCATATTCTATTCATATTCTTTTTACCTGGGTGCAACTTTACTGTTAAAATGTGAATCTCTAATTGTGATTAGGAATTAACCTATAGTTTATTTTCAGAATTTGTAATTTTGATTTATGTGTGGAGTGTACATATGCATATTTCAGAATAATATAAAATTAAAGGGAACAAAAAAGAGAGAGAAAAACATAATTAAAAAAACGACCAAAACAATAAACTTGTGCATTGAAAAGGTTATAAATGACTGAGGAAAAAGATACAAGACAGGACTTAACATGTATGACAGAATCCATGAGCTCTGGTGGGGGGCCGGGGGGACATAAGTGGGGGGCATGCATGGGGGAAAGATCTAGATTTGATTGAGAAATGTTGTATGAAATGCACTCAATGAAAATTAACTTAAAAAATAAAAGAGATAAATTATTTCTTTTTTACACTAAACTGTGAGGTTGAATGGAGGGGGGCAAAAAGTGTTCACAGAAGAAAGTGAATCAACAAAATTTAAGAAGCTAGACCTGGTGGCTCACATATGTAATTGCAGCATTTACAAGGCAGAGGCATCCCAGTAAATTTGAAGTAACAGGTCACAAAATAGCTATTATAAATCTGTTTCATATAATTTAAAAGTTGCTAAGATGAGATGAGGCAACCCAGGTTCTGAGGTGGAAAATAAGTAGTCCAATTTTACAGAAGCACGTACAAAGAAAAGGAGAACTGAAAGCACATTTTGCCAAGTGCAAAGCCCACAATTTTCTCACACCTTTCTGAGGTAAAAGAAACAGAAGTGGCACACTAGCCATTTTTGCATGTGTAGCCTATAGAAATGATGACTCACTCTCTGATTCTATTTACTTCCTGATGTGGATTTTTTTCTAAGAAGAAAGGCAGAAAAAAGACAACAATGAATAAAACATAGACTTTCTCAGAGTTGTCTTTGAACACTTCATCGTTGTGTTATCTAAAGAGAAATTGTTTCCTTACTTTCCCATTTTGCTCTTTAAGCCCTCAGTTGTATTGCCACAGGACAGAGGGTAGAGAAATGGTGAAGCTGATCTGTTCTAAGGAAAGTGACTCCCCTGTATCACCATATTGCTCTGCCTTCTCCCCTCAGGATGTTTAATAGAGTCATCATTTATATTTTTTTATTGATGCTTTGTGTATTTCATACATCATTTTCCAATTCAGTTCAAGCATATATCCCTTTCCTTTTCCCCCACCCCACCTCTACCCTTCCCAGATCATGCATTCTACCATAACTTTTCTTCATCTTTCTCTGATTTTTTGTTTTGTTTTGTTTGGTTTTCATTTTTTTAACAATAAGTGATAATTTGTGAGTACAAGCATCCTTCATGTAAAACCAATTTGCAAGCAGTTGTGCCCAAACACACACAGCTCATGGGTCCCACCATCGAGCAGGGGGGGGGGCTTGTATGTTCAATCAAGTTGATCAAATGAGTGTCCAGTCTATATTGTTGTAGTTTCGCCATTCACCCCAATCACATCCCTTACATTCTACCGCGCCCCCTCTTCCACAGATTGTTCCCTAGGCTTAGAAAAGAGGCACAGGTGGATGAGAAGCAAAACAGTCTACTTTCTCTGGAGCTGTTTTCTTGGTCTCTAGTCAATTCTGGTTGTTTTCTTTCATGGGCTGACAGCTTGTCCAGGCATAACCTTTTGATCCTACTAATGAAGCACACGCAATTAGATATATAGGTATTTAAACAGTACAATATATAACCTTTCAATCCTACTAATGAAGCACACGAAATTAGATATATAGGTATTTATACAGTACTAATTGTTATGGTAGGTTACTTTGGTATAGACACAGATGTTTGCATGGTATGTTAATCCATGAATTACATTTTTATGTGAAATATGACAGGGTCTTACTGTGGTTTATAACATCTCCTAACCTGTAGAGGATGTAAGCTTGAGGCATCAGCCATGGGTTATTCCTCCAAGGAGAGAGCTAACAGCCAATTAGATTTGGGATATACAGACATATGGCTGCCACTGCTGCACAGTATTTCCAGGCAGCTGAGTTGTAGCTGGTGCTGATTGAGGAGTATTGCTTGACTCAAGGAGACCTATATTGGCTTTATTGGTTTAGTGGCCTTTGGTAACACTCTCTGGCATTCCGGAGACCATCTGTACACTTGCAAGTGCGGTCTCCATACATCTTTCCTATGTTTACATCAGGTCTTCAACAGCAGGGCCTTTCACCTCTCTTCTGCAGATATCCCAGTTTGGAGGCAAGTGCCTTTACCTTTTGTGGGGGCTTGGATCCTCTGGGCCAACATCTCTTGGTAGAATAATCCATTGTGTGTCAGAGCTCCTTGCTATTAATCATATTTTGCTTAAGTGCATAGCTAAGGAGACTCAGCATATATTTGGGTTCTGAATAAAGAATGAATCCTTCAAGTTTCTATGTCTAGGCATTTTGTTATATCATAAGAAAGCAGTTTTACTGGTTTACAAGAGAATACCTCTTATAGCACTGGCTCCAATCTAAAGCTGAGAATGACCTCATCATTCATCATATTCTTCCTTCTTATCTATGGGGGGAGTTACAGAAAGTCTCTTCGTATTAAAACCTTTGGACACTAGAAGTTAGCTTTGTTAGGATTCATAAAAATAGGTTTGTTTACTAGTAGGATCCACAAAGAGGGGCCTGATGTCTGCAGCAATCTGAGGCATTACTTCCCTTCAATTCCCAGAGGAAGTCAATCCTTCGCTGGCACGTTCTGGGTTTACTTCCTACTCACTGCAAAAGTGCAAAGCTGCATTTTCTTTCTCACCATTAAGTTGGTGGTACTCTGGCCTGTTGGAACATAAACAAATCCTCTCCCTAGTTAGTTTTAAGATTTGGATGGCAAGGTTTTTTGACACAGAGTTTCCTATCTATCTGTATCCCCCTTTATTTTAAGGTTTTATTTTTGGACCCATGAATGAGCCTGCCATTTGACCACGTCATACCACTCTTGGTATATACCCACCGATTCCTCTACTACTGCAGAGATACATGCACAGCTTATATTTATTGCCACTCTGTTCACAACACAAAAAACTGGAATCAACCTCAATAGCCCCCTCAACTGACGAGTGGATAGAGAACAAGTGGTACATGTAACAATGGACAAAATTCTATGCATGGTTAAAGAAAGACAAGGCATTCATTAAACTTTTGAGATTAAATGGATGGAGCTAGAAGACATCATGTTAAGTGAAGTAACACAGTCCCAGAAAAACAAACGACAAATGGTATCTATCATATGTGGATGCTAGTACCAATAACCCAGTTATAAATATTTCTTGTGGAGAGGGATGCATATTAAAAGAACAGCAAGAGAAAGATTGCATCAGAAAACTGACTGAAATGGGGACTTGGGAAGGGTGGGAAGGGTGGGAGAAGGACATGGGTGTATATTCGATTGGTGCATATTTAATTGACGTGAGTTCAACAAGTATTCAATTTTGCTCAGACACTGTCTACAGGATACATGGTGTTTTAGGACTTAGTAAAAGTAAATATGTGTAAATTAAACAACATTGGTTGAAAGGCTGATAAAAACAGTAATGCATCTGAGTTAATTGGTGATATAAATTGCTGTTGTCCACATTAGCTTTAATTAAAAACTGTATAACAATTACCTTGGGATTGGCATAAACAAATGATGTCTATAATTTTGCTGTCATATAGTATCACCTTGTAGCAATCTCTTTCACCTATAGGATGATTTAATTTAAAAATAAAGTTTATTTCCCAAGTTAATCACATACAATAACCCAAAACAGCATGGGTGAATTTGATGAAATCTGTGCCTTGATTCCACCCTATAGGTATGTATAATACAGCTGCTTCTCTGAGAGTCATCATTTATAATCCACACTGATATTTCCTATAGAGTTTACCATAGGACACATTTAAATTGCCCCCATTTGCAGATGAGCTGACACCAGAGAGGTGGTTTGCTCATGGTCATAGAACTAGTAAGAGGGAGAGAATTCAGAATGGGCCTCAAAGATGTTCCAGCATATGGCAAGAGTGCAGCAAATTGAAGTGAATTAAATGCTTCCAGGCCTCTGTTTCCTCAATGAAATAAAAACCCAGGGCAGAAGATGTGTTGTTTTCTGGGTTTAAGGCTATATGTTAACTAACTGAAGAGTACCACATCTTCTGAAGTTCTGGAGGAGACATAGTCATCACTTCTAGTATAATATTTTCTTCCAAATTTCAAAACAAATAGTGTATGGGTAGACAATTTTACTTAAGCTAGTTATTTGGAAAAAAAAAACGTGTTGATAGCTGAATTTATGAAAAATTTTCAGGTAATTTTATTGGCACTAATTTAGACAGCCTGAGGCAAGACCTAGAAGCCTGTAATTATCCAGGAAACTAAGTCCATGTTTTCCTTAATTATATAGGAAATGAAAGGGAGAGTGAGATTGTTTATATTTTCAGGCCGAATTATTCAACCTAAACTGCCCAAACTTCCAAGCCATTGCCAGGCTTGTGGACTTGGCAGTCTGGATTTTTCTTTATAATTTTCAGCTTCCATATCGATTCCCACACCAAATAGAACTGGGAATTACTTTGTCTCCCACTCTGCCATTCAACTTGTATTGTAAAATATTTTATTATTGAAATACTGGGTTTTGGGGGGTGGGAGTACTTTGCTGGAAAATGCAATTGAGCTACTGAACTCAGCCACATCCATTTATACTAATGCCATGGAATCCTGCTTCAATGAAAGCCTAGTAATTTGACTTAAAATGTGATTATGGCATCTCAGCTGAATTTTTTATTCTATTCACTCTGCAATTATACTGGTATTTAGTAGGCATTGAAATGTTAAAGTGTTAAAAAAAAACAAAGAGATGGAGGTGGGAGGTGGGGTAGTATCCTTTCTGGGATACAAATGGAAAACTCTGTGTTCCAATCCTATTGATAAATTTTCAATTTTTGAGATCTTGAAACTAACAAGGGGAGAATTGTATGCTCCCACAGGTAAAAATTACCAATCCAAATGCCTGAAAACATACAACATTTGGCTGTGCAGGATGGACTAGGAAATGCCAGCAGAGAGGCTGACCCATCTGAACAGTAACGAAAGTGGAACCTCAGACTGCCTGAGTCACAGTCACTGAGCATCTCTCTGAATACTATTGGGGTTAACTGTTTATAATGAGCCCTAACGAAGTTTACCTTCCAGATACTGAGAAACCTTCCTACCTCTCCCCATTATAGGAAAAAGAAAAACATGATGGTAATGAAATCATTCCCTAACTGTAAACTAGAGCCAACTGTTATGGTGGTAATTTCTTATAAAACAGGTATAACTACCCTTATTTAATTGACTGGAACGCATAGGAATTGTGAAAGGATAATTCTCTATCTAGAGCCAAATTCAATAAAAAAGTGTTTATAAGCTGTGTAATGAAGCAAAATATATTAGTACAGGAAAGCTCTGACATCAGCAATGAATTATTCTGCCTAGGAGATGTTGACTAGGGGATTCAACCCCTCCCCCCAATTATAAAGGCCTTTTGCCTATAAGTGGGATAAATGCAAGGAGAAAGGCAGTAAGTTTCTGTTGTTGAAGACCTGGTGTGAGCATGAAAAAATGTTGAAACGTCACTTGCTAATGTACAACTGCCTCTGAAATGCCAGAGTGTGTTACCAAAGGCCACTAAAGCAATACAGCAAAATATTGATCTCCCTGAGACAAGCAAGAATCCTCCATCAGTATCAGCTACATCTCAACTGCCTGGAGATACTGTGCAACAGTGGCAGCCAAGTGCCTATATATATCCCAAATCTAATTGGCTATTAGCTCTCTCCTTGGAGGAATAACTCACATCAGATGCCACAAGCTTATGTCCTCTAGTGGTTAGGAGATGTCATAAGCCACAATAAGAACTTGTCACCCTTTATAGATAAACCACAGTTTGAGGATTAGCATACGATCCAAGCATCTGTGTCTATGCTCACAGCTTAGCTTGCCATAATAATTAGTACTGCTTAAATGCCTGTACGTCCAATTGCTTGTGCTTTGTTAGCATGACTAAAAAGGTATCACTGGATAAGCTGTCAACCCATGAAGGGAAACAACCTGAACAGACTAGAGTCCAAAATGACAACTCCAATGAAAGTAGACTGTTTTGCTTCTCACTCACTTGTGCCCCTTTCCCAAAGCCTAGGGAACAAATTGCAGAAGAGGAGGCATGGTAGAATGTAAGGGCTGTGGAGAGATTGGGGTGAATCATGAGACTACAGCAATATAGACTGGACTCCTAATTAATCAACATGCCTGTGCATACAAGCATCTTCAACTGGCCATGGGAACCTTGGGTTGTTCAAAATTTGGACATAGATACTTGCAAAATGCACCAATTACCTAATTGTATGGCAAACTGAGTAACATCAATGTTATCTGCAAAGAAATGTGTTATTATATTGTAGAATCCCTTAAAAATAAACAAATAAAAAAAGAAATGGAAAAGTGTGTTTATCGAGTGAAGGCAAAAACATGTTATATGCTACTTTGGCAATAGAAAATGAATGCAGTTTTTATGTTAAATGTATACATTTCTCTTGTATTGGGGAAAATACACAATTAGAAAAATACAATTTTAAGGAAGTTAAAATGTCTACCCTTGTAGAAACATTTTTTTATTTCAAGAGTGATTAGCTACTAAGTAGTTGGGTCATGTCATGGATCCAAACACCAAAGAGTCTGAGTATGTTAGTCTACCTGAGATGACTGGATAAAGTTTTCACCATGCTGACAAAACTTAGACCATGAGCATCTCAGTGGACACAAATACAGATACTAAAGGGAAATAAATCTTGCTCTCTTCTTATCCAAGGGAATAATTATCCCTTTCCCCAAACCTGTGAATACATTACTCATGTGTAACCTGATTGTGTATATAATGTGTCACAGCTCAATGAACATTGTGAATGGGATTAAAGATAAGGATCTCCAGATGGGACAATTATCTTGGATTATGCTTCCCTGTAATTCATTGTTGTACTAGTTCCTTTTCAATTATCCTAACACAATACTATAGTTGGAATAACTTATAGACTGTAAAGACTAATTCAGTCCATGTTTCTGAAGGCTGGAATATTCAAGAACAAAGTACTATTTTATTGGCACCTGAATCTTGCTATATCACCACATGACAGAGGGAATCTCATGGCAGGATAGAGCAAGCATGCCAGGACAACTCAATTTTAATAGCAAAGCTACTCTCAGGATAAAGCATTAATCCAGTGATTCAGGAATGACTACACGACTCACTCACCTCCTGGAGGCCCTACCTTTGAAAACCAGTAGTGTAAATTTGGAGATTAATTTTGTAGTGCATGAAATTGTGGGGCCATATTCAAACCATTTCAACATAATTCTTTAAAAGTAGAAACATCTGTTGCTGCAATAAAAAAGGGATGTCACAATGGAAAAAGATGACAGGGAAATTCCATATTGTTGATTCTGAAGATGAAGTAAGGAATCGGGAGTCAAAGAACACACGCTGTTGGCTGTTGTAAAGTCTAGAAAGACCAAGGAAGCAGACTTTTCCTCTTGAGCCTTCACAAAACAATGCTGATAATTTGATTGTTAAGCTTGTGTAACCATATTGGACTGCTGATCTTTATGAAAGCTGCATGAAATAAATTTCTGCTATGTAACATCTAAATTCATGGTACCTATTAAGAGAAGCAATACAAAATGGCTATCAACTCAGATAATGGTTCACCATTGTGCCAATACCTGGTCAGGAAAGCGTTTTCTTTTAGACTATAATGGTGTTATAATGGAACCACTACTGTGCATTTCTAATACCTGGAAATAAATTCTAGAATCTGTTTAATGGTGTTCCATTTAGCAAACAAGATTTTGTGGTTGGAGTAAAGATAAAGTGCTCTGGATAGACTGACCCACATCCAGTTGGCTGTGGTCACATGGAATCCTCAGAATCAGCACAGATTTCCAAGCCTCACTGGCCCCTTGCCTGTGCACTTTTTTAAGAAGATGTACTTTCATCCACAAGAAAGTAAAAGTCAGAGAGCCAGAGAGGGAGAGAAAGCAAGAGTGAGAATATTCTCGCAGATGTTTTGGCCACATTCAGGATATCTGAGCTTGAAATCCCCTTTACAAATCAATTTTGGAGTTTTAATGGCTTAATCACAAAGAATAGTCTCATACCCCATAGGTTCTCATATAAAATTCTTTCTAATGCCTTAATTTTAAACAGCTGTCCAACATGGCTAGTGTATAGGGATACACATGTGCACACACACACAGACACACACCCTACCCCCCACACATACACACATGTACATGTCTACGTGCCCAGTTGAAAAATGTGATCTGCTTCATTTTGAAAAGAACACAATCGACATAGAAGTTACCTAGAAGATGGCATTAATGGACTCTCATTTTCTTAAATTGTGTTCAAATGAGATTGTCTATCTTCCCCCCAAAATCATATTAGGAACTCTTTTGTAACATGTTTATATGTGTGGTTGGACTATTCATTCTCTATTCATCAAGCCATCCTAATTCAATATGTAATGAGAGTCTAAAAGCTAATCAATAATGGAACACAGATCTGTCTATGGAAGTACCCGGCTTCCTTAGAGAGAAAGCTGCACAAGAGAGCCAGCCTCTGAGGGCACTTTCAACTTGATATTTATTTTATGATTATTCAACTCTATGTGTAATTCTTTATATTGTCACTTTCAATTATTTTTGGAACAAAATGCCAGGGAAATGAGTTACTCATTTCAAAAAGTACATTCATATTTGATAAATAGCTTACAGATTAGAGAGAAGATGTTTACTGAAACCAGGATTCAAAGCTTTTTCCTGGGGAATCAGACTAAAGCACTAGATTAAGGATGACAAGTCTGCATTGTCCAGATCATCTGAAGCTAATCGCACAAGGCTGGACTGAGTTGCTGATGAAGCCCTGAGGTTTTTGTTGCACTTCAACCAGATGCATGGCTCTGGGAGGCTGCAGCTGAATGCCTGTTTTCTTCTCTACTGTAGAACAACAGGCAGAAAGAGTGGCAAAGTCCTCTTCTGCCTTGATGGACAGCAGCAGAGTGACCTTCAACTTTCAGTGTTATATGTGGTCACAACTTAGCTTCTGTAATACGTTTTACTCCTTCATTCATTCACTTACTCTACAAATTTTGTCTTATTATGATAAGACTAGTGATGAGGCTTCGGATAACTCCCATTGCTCTTCACAAAAGTGATGTAAGTAAGGCTGTAGAGATGGGTCTGTGGTTAAAAGCACTGGCTATTCTTGCAGAGGGCCCTGGTTCAGTTCCCGGCACCCACATGGGGCTAGCAAACACCATCCATAGCTCAAAAGTATCTGACTGCCTCCTTCTGAATTCTGGGGGGAACTGCACAACACGGGTGTACTTAAATACACACATGCCAAACACACACATGAAATACAAATAAATAGGAAAATAAATAAGTAAACAAATAAAGTAAATAAATAAATAAATAAATAAATAAATAAATAAATAAATAAAGTTGCTATGGGTTCTTTTCTGGACATTTAAACTTGGCTTCCCCCGGTTCACAGAAGTTTATTTGGAGTACTAAGGCTTCACACCAGCATCTCCTATATCCAGATAATGTGAGTCTCTGAGGTACTGATCTGGCTTGAATGCTTCTTCCCTCTAAAACTGATGCTAAAGTCCAATTGCCACCGTAATATTAGTTGGTTGGACTTTTTAGATGTGCTTAGTCTGTGAGTGGGCTCTACCTCCAGGAATGGATTAATGATTTGATTGTGACACTTGATTCACTATAAAATGATAAAGTCAGATCCTCTCCTCTCTTCCCAATATGATGTAGCAAAATTGTCCTTATGAGATGCCAGGGCCTTGAACATGGACTTCCCACTTTCCAGAAATGTAAAAAAAAATCCTTTTCTGTTCTTTGTCAACTACTTTTTCAGATAAACTATTAAAACAGAATGAAATAAATTAAGGCTACAACTAAGGAACTACAAAACCTCTCATTTTCTACCATGGGATATGGAAAATATTTTGACAACTTGACCTCTTTGAAGAGCTAGTTCTTTGAGTTGTTGTCTTAAGTAAAGACATGAAAGATATGCATCTGACACAGTTAGAACCGTGTCTGCCATGTGATAAATTTTCTGAAATCAAGATGTTAGTTTAAATTAGTAGAAATAATTGAGATTTGGTCTCTTTCAGGTAATCCTGGAGCTTATGGGAGCTGGTAGGTTGCTGGTTGCCTTTACAGAGCTTCAGTCAGTTGCTCAACTGGTATGGATAAATTAATAACTCCCTAAAAATGGAGTAAACTCAGGCAGGCAAGTAAGGCAACCCCAAGAAACATCTGCAGTAGCTGTAGGAGGAAAGCTCTAGCATTTGGGCACTTGTATTATTGGCTCAAATCTAAACAACTTGGAAAAAGTCACAGTCCCTCCCTCCTGCCCTGCCTCCCTCCTGCCCTCCCTCTCCCTCTTTCTCCCAATCTTTAAAAGTCAACCAAGAAAAGTCATCTCACTGTCCTCTATTTGCTTGCCCTTCACTTCAAATATGGGACTGAGGGATATCAGAAGTAGCACAGGAATGGCTTACTGAGTGTATGTCTTCCTACTTAACACATAAAGGAAAAGTTACTGACCTCACAATAGTGGACTCAGATCAGTAAAGTGAACTCCTTATCTTACAGAGGGATCAAACACAAGGACAGGGAATCACTGAGTTACCTATGGCCTAGTTTCTGATCTAGATCATTTGACTCAGTTTGCTTCCACAAACATTTTATAAGTGTGCAAGGCCAGCCTGGTCTACAGAGTGAGTTCCAGGACAGCTGGGGCTACGGGGAGACCCTGTCTGGAAAAGACCAAAAAAAAAAAAAAAGAAACATTTATAAGTGTGACTCTATAGCTAAAGACTACGTTGGTAGAGAGTGCTGCAGCATTGCGGCCCGGCTCCTGTCCTTCACCCATCAGAGATCAGCTATTGGCCACTGCCTGTTGTGTTCCATGCCACAGCACACATCACCAGAGGCCACCGGCCAAGTCCACCTGTGATCCATCAAGCCTGCGTGGGTATGAAGTTCGCGTGGACGAGACCGTGCTACACCTTCAAGTTTCACATGGGTGAGATATACAGCGGCGGGAGTGGCGTCCTCTTCTCCCGTCCCCCAGCGTGGCAAATGGGGTGTTGAGGAGCTCTGTTCTTCCAGCATAGCTTTCATTACCATCTTATATCAGCTGAGATTACCCACAAGGGACCTTCAAGATCAGGTCTCATGACTTTCTCTCCTAGAAGGAGGGGTGATGAGTGCCAGCAAACCCCCAACTGAGATTCCTGGCATTTCTCCAGTTTCTCATCACAGTTGACATAATTCTGCCTAGCATGGTTTGGTGAAATGATATGGTTTATAGATGTGGAAGGTTAACAGAAAGGGGGGGAGGGAGAACTTCATCTACTCAGGCAATGGGGCGTCAGTCATCCACTGGCTGATGCTTCAGTGATGTGGTTCTCTCGGGAGTGACCGAGCCCCTCCCCTATGCTCCTGTAAGGAACCCCAATAAACAACCGGTTCACCCAAAAACACATACAGACACACACACACACACACACACACACACACACACACACAAACGGACACATGCACACATGCGTGTACACACACACACACACACACACACACACACACCAACAAGATAATGTTGGTTGGATTTATCATCTGTTGGTCCTTTAATCACGCGTGGCCACAATCCACATAGTTTTCTACCCTCCTATAACCAGGCTAGCAGATTTACAAGGCTGGAAGCCTCAGGGCTGTCTCCTGCTGGCAGGCCAAAAGTCCCTAGGGTGAGCTCTGGCAAGAAGGGGAGAGGGAAACACAGGAAGTCATCCAAAGAGGAATGAAAGTAATGGACTCAAAGAGGGTTCAGGAGAAAGACTCGGTTTTATTCATGCCAGCAATGTGTTTATATACTAAATGCTACTGGTGGTGGCACACACCTTTAATCCTAGCACTCGGGAGGCAGAGGCAGGTGCATCTTTGTGAGTTCAAGGCCAGCCTGATTTACAGAGTGAGTTCCAAGACAGCTGGGGCTACAGGGAGACCCTGTCTCGAAAACACCAAAAAAATAAATAAATAAATAAGTAAATAAATAAATAAATAATAGCTACTGTACTCTGGGCAAGGAAGTGGGGGCAGGAGGAAGGGAAGGGCGAGCCACCTTGGCTCCTACCAGGGGCAGCAGAGCTTCTGTTTGTGTAAACAGTAAACTAGGGGTTGGAGAGATGGCCTAGCGATTAAGAGCACTGACTGCTCTTGCAGAGGACCCGGGTTCGATCCTCAGCACCCACATGACGGCTGAGAGCCGTCTGTAACTCCAATTCCAGGAGAACTCCAGTTCCAGGGGAATCTGACACCCTCTTCTGACCTCCGTGGCATTGCATGACACGGATGCACAAACCTGCTTGAAGACAGTACATAAAAATAAATAAATAATAATAATAATAAAAGAAATTTAAAAAAAACTGTAAACTAGAGGTGTGACATTTTGCTCAATACCTTAAGGGAAGGGGCCATCCAGGTCTGGAACTTTGCAGATAGGCAAAACAGAAAAAAACTGCAATATCCTGACATCATGGAGCTACAGATAAGTCACAGAGATGACTTGAATGCCCATGGAGATATCAAATAACTCTTGGAAGTTCCGGGACAGGACATACATGTCCCACCTCAAGGCAGGCAAAGTTTCATTCCTACAAGATAACATTACTTGATTTCTTAGAATAAAATCTTCATTTCTCAGAGGAGTATCTGAGAATGTCTGATATGGCTCACTTTCTGAAAGGCCTACTTGTTAGGAACAGATGCTTCAAATACAAAATATTCAATTTTCAAATTACTCTGAAGCTAAATATGGTGGTGCACATGTGTAATTGCAACACTTACATGAAGGATGCTTGTACTCATGGATTATCACTTATAGCTAAAAAATGAAAAAAAAACAGAGAAAGATGCAGGACAGTTATGGCAGAATGCATGATCTGGGATGGGGTGGGGGTGGGGGGAAGTGAAAAGGAAATATGCCTGAACTGAATTGGAAAATGATGTATGAAATGCACAAAGCATCAATAAAAAAATGTTAAAAAAAAGAAATGAAAAAAAAAGAGGTAGGAGGATCAGGAGTTCAGGGACATCCTCCACTATACAGAAAAGTTGAGACCAGCCTGAGCAGCATTAGGCTATGTCTAAAAAATTAAATTACTCTAAAAACATCAGTGGGAAGGATTCGCCTTTTTCATTCAATCAGATATTTCTATAATTTTATAGCAAGCTCCATCTCAGCAGGCTAAGGATTTCTTTGTATTCATGGTTGTGAACTAAATCTTCCATCCCCCTGAACAAAGCTATGCCTAATGTGCTGCATAGCTTTGGTATCAACTTGACACCTCTGGGTGGAGGGAGCCGCAATTAGGGAATTGGCTCCATTGGACTGGCCATATCTGTAGAGTTTTGTCTTGATTGTTGAGTGATCTGGGAGGGCTCAGCCCACTGTGGGTGCTGCCACCTCTAGACATGTTGTCCTGTATTGTATAAGAAAGCAGGCTGAGCATGGGCCAGGGGAGCAAGGCAGTAAGCAGAATTCCTCCATGGTCTGTGCTTCAGCTCCTGCCCCCAGGTTCCTGCCCTGAGTTCCTATATTCATCTCCCTCAGTGATGAACCATGACCCTGGAGATGTGAGCCAAATAAACCCTTTTCTCCCCAACTTGGTTTTGGTCAGAGTGTTTTTTTTTTTAATAGCAGTAGAAGGAAACTAGAACACCTATGCTAACAATTTTATAAAGCTGATTGACTGATTGGGAGTTAAGGATTATAGATATTTGGAATATTGCAGAACCAGAGTCAGATTATATTGGACTAGCTTTAGTACCCTTAATAGCCATACGTTACCCACCACTGTGTCTGACATAACATCTTTTCAAATATCAGGTTAAAATTTTGGAATATACTAATTTACTAAACCAGTAGCTTCCATTAAGTAAAAAGCAAAGAACAGCAATAGGCAGTAGCTACAAACCTATAGCAGCCTTTTCTCTGCCTTGCTATTATAAATTGCCAGCCTAATGTTTCCACTAATGCATTTAAAAAGTGCTTTTCAGGGCTGGAGAGATGCACAGAGTTTAAGAACAGTGGTTGCTCTTGCAGAGGAGCAGGTTTTGACTACCAACACCCACATAGAACCTAACAACTGTCCAAAATTACATTTCCAGAGAATCCAACACCTTTTTCTGTCTTCTGTGGGCATTGCGCCACACTGGTACACTTCAATGCACGCAAGGCAACATACGCGTACACATAAAATAAAAACAAATATAAAGTTTTTTAAAAAGAAAACTGCTTTTATTTATGTCGTTTTTGTTCTATGATTATATAAGTTCATGTAACCACTTCTACATTGGAACATTTTATTCAGAGCAACTTACATCTTCACGTGTCATGGTCATTTATCTTTGGGTAAGAAAAAATTGTCTTTTATTACCTTTAAAGTAGATCTGTGGGGTTTTTTGTTCACATGGTCAATATGTTTATCTATGAATTTCTCCTATGTTCTACATGACTGTACTTCCCTGAGCACCTGTACCAGTGCCATTAGGCATATTGCAAATAAAGATTTTCCTATGAGGACGTACATAGACAAACAGCCATGATGATGACTGATTTTTAGCTTCTTTATAGAAATGGAGTTAGCACATCAAACAAGGAAGAATGTTCACATGCTCAGAGGAGATATAACCAAGTGTCTAAACACTGTGCTCCAAAATGAACTTTAAGGGAAAAAGACCACTGCTAACAAAAGTGTTCCATGGTATTCAAAGATACTGATTCATGAATTCAGCGTGCTCCATGTTGGGGGAAGGGCAGGTGATTCTGGGTGATTCTACTGGCAGTAGGGTAGAGCAACCACATTGTTTTCACCTTCTTACTTTAGTCAGATTTTGGTGCAATAGACTCAGGGTAATTCTATTGCTTGAAAATCACCATACAGGAATTTGTAGAGAAATAAATTAAGGGTCAGAGGTCTTCCTTGTAATGAGAAGAATGAGAACAGTATTACTTTTGTATGAAACTACATAAGTATTTACTCCTGGCCTTTGATTTACCAGCCATAGTTCCTGGAAATTTCCAAAATCTGTGAAATTCAGTTGTGTTTTCACTCATAAAATTTGTCTCAAAGTAATTTTGTGTACAAATGTATGAAAACACATGACACAGTAGCTGGCATGTGGGGAAGGTTAATTATTTTCAAGTGTCTCTAGTACCATCTTCTTCCCTGGAAATGTATGGTGTGTTTCTCAAGACATCTCAGAAAAGTATCTGCTCAGTGGGGAAGCTGAATGGAAAATGAGCCAAAATACTGAAGGTAGCCTCTTCCCTTGCTGCATAAAATTAAGTCAAAACTTCTAAACATTGTGTTAAGAATTACTCACCTCCTTGCCAGCTTTTTTCCTTCTAAATGACAATTTACTCATTTATTATATAAATATCTCTCAAATGTCTATCTATCTATGTGGATTATAGGTCTCTATGACAACAGAACCCCCAAACCTTGGTTGCCCTAGAAAGAAGTTAACCTTGGCTCAGATACAGATTTTTTTTTTTTTTTGGTCTTTTCGAGACAGGATCTCCCTGTAGCCCCAGCTAGCCTGGAACTCTCTCTGTGAACCAGGCTGGCCTTGAACTCACAAAGATCCTCCTGCCTCTGCCTCCCAAGTGCTAGGATTAAAGGTGTGTGCCACCACGCTCAGCCAGATACAGTTTTATAAATGTTAAACTTACCACTAACAGGATAGCTTCAACTCCCTTTAGGAAATAAACAACTAGTAACTGACCAAATTGATTAAAGATATAAGAGAGAGTGAAGAATTCTCCAAACTCTTTGCACAGTCACTTGAGGGAGACCACCTTGGTTATGAAGTCTCTTGATGCATAAACCATACCTGTCTTATGCTATAGAATGAAGCTCATGTCTTCTCATAAAAATAAACCACCCATATACCAGATAATGCAGGATTAATCTTTGAAGCAAATTGTATCAAAGTGGAGAAGTCAACCCTAGGAAATTTGATCAACAAGTGCTCTACAGAACACCCAATCTTGACATTCTCCCATGCAAGCAGCAACTTCCACAGAAGGAGTTTCACTTTTCCTAAGCTCCAAGCTGACTTGCTGTGGGGCATTGACACTTAGCAGCTCTTTCCTGGGCTTCCATTTCCTGGTCCTCATTTTACTTATTCTTTGGTCTAAGATGATAGTTCATCATCTTTCTGATTTGACTGCTGCTCCATTATATGAGATAGTGCAGGTGTGGTTTCTCCTAATAACCCACTCTTAACACAAGACTTTGCAAAGAGCAACTGCTCAGTGAAGGTTTGAAAAATCATTCAGGAGGCATAAATTCCATCTAGTACATTTTAATAAATTAGCATATTCCATTGTATGTAACTTAATTTTTCAAAAATAAAAGAGAAGGAATTTAAAATTATTAATATAAGTATTAATTAAATTCAATAAAATATTAATTTAACTTTCAGTAAGAGTAACAACATCTTGGAATACCATAGAGATATATCCCTGAGTTTCCCACACAGAACAGAAAGAGTGGAATGGCTCACACTGGACTCCCACCAACTCTACTCCCATAATCCATGGTTTATATGTCTGACTCTGCCTGACCTTCTGTTGGCTGGAAACTGCTAGTGCAATAGAACTTCCACTGGTCAGAGCAGTAGCAGCATCTGCTGAGCAATTCTGGCTTAGGCCTGCTCTCCTTCATCTCTCAAAGCTTCTGCATACATCTCAGTGTAGGTTATGGGATCACACCTAGTGACCTTGGCAAAAAAAAAAATCCAAGACTTTCATCTTAGTGGTTTTATCATAAATCCCTACATGAGTCAACACACCCCAGAATACCTTCTCACTGACACAGCTGTCCACTGACATGCATGGCTGTAATTATGAGGCCCTTCTTGGGCATGCCCTGGACACCATGCATCATCTCAATCTAGGTGACCCCCAAAGCAGTGACAAGAATTTAGGAGTCAACAAAGGGCTTTTTAGTTCCATCATGCCAATGCTGAGGACCAGCTCTATGCACACAGAGGCCTCACTAGTGATCACAAGTTAGTAGTCATAATCTCTGATGACACTATTTAGCATTTCTGCAGTGATTTTTGACTCTTTTATTTGGCACTGAAGTAATAGGTACTTTACAAACTCATTTATGAGTATATCTAGGACTCAAGGTTTAATTGGGCCTGTGAAGTTCTGATAGCATAATTTCCTATAGTACTAGATGACAGAGGGGAATGGGAAGATGAGGAAGAGGAAGCATTCTCAACTACAACTGAACTTCCACTAGGGCATTACTCACAATTTGGACGATCTTCAAAAAGATATTGCTTCCTTAAGCAGGTCATGTCTAGATGATGATAAGTTAGACTCTCTAGCCAGTGAGCTACAATTAGGCATTAAAGCTTTAAATCCTTTAGACTGGACCCAATATTTCATTCTTATAGGGATCACTTTTTTCCTTATTGTCATGGTTGTGCTCCTCATTCCTTGTCTCTTCAGACTTGTGCTTAGTTCCATTCACTCAGTTCAGCGTGACGTTACTGAAATGCGTCTTAAAAACAAAAAATGTCACACCAACTCCGGTGTTGTCTGTGTGAGCATAAAAACGGATGAAGGAGATATGAGTCTCGTGAGACTAGGCTCCCTGGTGGTCAGTGACAGAGTACCCGGTCTCAGCTTCTAAGATCATGATGAATTACAAAGATGTTATGCTTCATGAGTGTTGGACTTTGTACACTGTCTTTTGACTCTCTTCCTAAGCTCAGCACAACCTCAGTCCCAGACAAGGGACAGTTAAACATGCTTAAAAATAATTCAGGCAAACAGAAGCCTCATGAACCTAAGTAAAATCATACAGAGATACAACATCTAAAGGCTCCTTTGTCCTAAAAGTCCCCACAAAGATATTGTAGACATTACACTGAGTGAGATCATAGGTTAGTTACTAATAATAAAAGTGTCCTTCCAAACTTAATAACAATAAGACTTAGTCCTTTAAGCAGAAAGCTACATCTAATAAAGTTAGTAAGATAAAGTTTAGCTACAGTTATACATGTTAAAGTGTAACACTTATTTAAAGGCACATGGCGGAGATTTCTCCTTTAAGAGAAACACTGTGTAATTTGTGAAGAGCTAAAAGGCTCCTTTACCTGGCTTGTGGTTAAAACACAACCTGGAGATAGCAAACAACCTGGAGATAACGAACAGTCCCAAGGAAATTCCAGCCCCAGGAAGGATGAGAAACACTAAATTGGAACTTCAAAAACTTTTAATGGTTTGTGAGTCTAAGACTGCTGTTTTATTGAGACAGTGTAAGCTGAAAACCTACTTTGACTTATCTTGTTGGCCTTGTAAATCCAGCTGTAAAATGCTAAGACAATAAGCCCTTTGTTCCCGAGGGAATGCAAATCTCCTGCCTGCGTTGCCTGTGTTACCTGCCTGTCAGCTCGACCCTTCCCCCTCTCCTGCCTGTGTTACTTGCCTGTTATAAAAACTTAACTTGATCTCAGTAAAGACGCACTAGATCCAAAACTCTCTCTGGTGTCACATCCAGTTATTTATCGCCTAAATCTGTGCCCTCCTGTACAGACCTTGATTTCCTGAAGGTTAAATAAATCCCGACTGGGTTGGCTTGCAGCACTGTGTCTCAGTTTGTGCCTGAAAGTCGTCATCAGCCACATAGTACCAATGTCTTGGAGTTGGAAGCATGATGATTCTGACCCAAGTCAGCAGGCAGGAGCACAATGATGAAGACCAAAAGATCACAGAGAAGGTGAGTAGCATGTGAGTGGACTCTGTTGACAGTCACCCCGTGGTGGCTCTCACAAAATCCCCCTTCAGGTTTCCTCTTGGGTGATGCTCTAAGACAGCAGGGGCTCCTATCTTCCTGTCAGGTCTATCTCTTGCGAGAGTGAAGGCGATAAGTCTCCTCAGAGTGAAACTGTGCCAGAGTTCAGAATTCAGAGTTGCCAGTGGGGTGTATGTGGCCACTCCATGTGAGTCTCCTGTGCTCCAGTGCAGGTGTTCTCCATTCATAATGTGCACGTCTCCTTACTCCAGACGACTGAATTTCTCTTGGTGTCTCATGACACCCTCTCAGACCTTCACCTCTACCCCTGGAACTACTATGAGAGATGCTTTGACACCTCGTAGCCATAAACCTCAAGGATGTCACTTGATCTCCATTCCTGACAGGAGGGTGAGCCAGACTGTGAAGAGTTGCCCTTCTCTAAACTGTATGGGATTCCCTGTGCTCACTCTGGGTCTTCAATTTTCTTCTGGCAGAGACTACACTACCCCTCTGATGGCCTGAGTTAAACTCCTGGAACAAGTGTCTATCTTTCTGCAATAGAATGAAAGGAATCAAGGGTTGCTTAAATCTGGCTACACCTAAAACAAGGGCAACTACAAAAAGTTGCTTAATTTACTGTGGTTGGTGAGTCTTGGGATATAAGATCGGCCTCAGTTTGCCACTTCGATAAATGGCAATGACTGAAGTGCTTCTTCTGATTGTCTGATGCCACCATCCTTTCTGTGAGACTGAGGGAAAAAAAGGGGAGAAAAGAGGAAATTCACCCATAGTTCCTAGGCCTTTCTACAGCTGACATGAGGTCAGATAAGGCTGGTTCCCATGTGTTTAGGTGATATACTCAGTCTTCACCTTAAGTCCTGACATTCCTGAGATATTGCATCTGATGATCTGAATCAAGGATCCTTTTTCTCAGAGTGCTCAGCTCCTGGAGACAACTTATCTAAACATATGACAGGAGGCTAAGAATGACAGCCCTGCCCAGGACTGCATGGGTCACAGGAGGTGCAGAGCAGACTTCTGTGGAGTCCATGTCTGTGATCTGCATGGGGGTTACATTCAGTTTTCCTCTGGGGTCCTTATCTTGACTCTTGTTAGATCTTGAAATTGATGTGAATAACCATGGTCACCCACTCAGGACAAGGTTTTCACCTCTCTGAGATCCTGAAAACTCCAGAGAAGGGAGCAGATGCCATATCACATTGACCGTGAATGGGGTTCCCCAGGGATGCCTAAAACACCTAGACAATTATCTGATGAATTCCGTTAGTACACCAGAAATTCATTCATCTGACAGCTCTAATTTACACCAGACTTCATCTCCCCCAAAGATTTCCACATTCCTGTCAAACGGAGTTTAAATAACCATGCCATTTAGCTCCTCTGAGGACTGACTCCAGAGAAGTGGTAGGCTTTGCTAGACTAAAACATACACAGTGCTTAGGCAAGGTCCACATCTGGCATCTGGCTGATCATGGGACTCTTCCCTATGTTCACCACATGTGTCTCCTTCTGCTGATCTGATATCACACCCAGGACCCAGGACCTCACCTATTTGAGAGATTCCATCCTTCCATCATGAAGCAGAAAGAATAGCCAGCCACAACAACCAGGACTCCCTAGTAATCAGAACATGGGCAATCAAGATATATGACATCACGTATCTGGGAGTCTGTTGGACCTCTGCACACATTCAGTTCATACCTTGGTTTTCATCTACATAGCTGGCATGTATTAGACACCTCCCTTTGAAACCAGAGTTGGGTCCCTTCGATGATCTGGTAATACCTCCCACTCCACAGATTCACCTTCCTGAGAGAGAAGACAGAAGTGGATATGGAGAACTTCTGGACACCATGGGTGGAATTTCTCAACACTGCCAAAAAGAGCAGGTGATCTCTTTTGTCTTGACGATTCTGCAGGTATACTTATTTATTCTTCACAATGCCCCTGCTATCAGACAAAGCCCACCATCCCATGGTACATTCTTCTCTTAATAGTAAGTCATACATGGCATCTTTGGACCACAGTCTTTTCCAGAGCCAGACTGTGCTGACATGCAGGGGGAGCAATGTAATGCTTTGCATCAGAGGTCTTCTTGCTCCTCTTTCAGGACTATGGTACCATACCACTTCAGGAGAGGAGGGAGTGATCACTGGTGGCCTGTGCCTGAAAGATGGATCTGCAAGTTAAAAGGTTCATGTGACTTTCATGTCCCATGAGACAAAAGAAGGAATATTTTCCTTGTCAATCTCTAGAAATTCCACCAAGTACTATGCAGATGTGGTCCATCCTCACTTCTGTAGGAGTATCACCAGAACATCAGATGGAACCAAGTGTGATCACCAGAGAGAGGTATATGAGAACTGGTGCCAATTCAAATGAGGGACCATAGCGAGATTTGAAGCCATGAAGACTTCCAATAGACCCCTAAACTAGGGAACTTACAGGTCTTTGCTGCCCCTGTTATAATGTCTGGAGGGCCCTGACAATGTACCTTCTGTAGCTAGCTTTCTTTGTGCTTCATGACTTAAGGTATGAGTTCTCCTGGAACTGATGACTTTCATCCTATGATTGATTGATGTTAGGTAAGCAGGGGGAGTCACCTATGGAGAGCAAAAAGAATTAAGATATATAAACTGTACCCAAGGACTGGAGGTGTCTGTAGCCCAAATGCAAGGGACTGTGCAGTCCAGCTCTGCATTGGAATGAGACTCAGAGTTATTCCTTGGCATGTTTATTTTAACTACCACAAGCAGGAAGGTGGGAGAAATGAGGCCTGGTATAAATGGGCAATGTTAACGAGTACAGGTAAGATCAATAAATTTTAGGTAGACTTAGAGAACCCCCATCTCAGGAGAGATGAACCCAAAGAGGGGCAACAACATGCATCATTGCTTATTTTACCTCTGAGGTTTCAGGTAGTCTGTGAGGTGAACAACTTGAGCTAAGTGGGTGGCCTTGTTTTTATGTAACAGAAGATCCACATCTGGCAAGAATCCAGGTGAAGATGGGAATGGATAAATGACTTTTACTTAGCACAGACTAGGAGGCCCACAAGTTTTTCCTGAATCTTGGTCACCCCCTAACCCCCACCCACACACTCTTGGGTAAGGCTGTCATTCTGAATCTGCTGTCTTCTTTATAGGTCATTTGTCTCAGAAACCTGAAGGATCTTTTAAGAGGAAACTTGACTCAGGTCATGAAAGGGAGATTCTCAGGTGTGTCAAGACTTAAGGTAAGAAGTGAAGGAGTCCATCACATGTGATCCAGCCCCTACCTGCCCTTCTGCCATGTGTGTGGAAATCCCTAAGGACTTTGAGTAGATTCCGTCCCATCACCGTTTCCTTTATGTCACAGAAAAAGGTCCTTTGCCTTAAGCAAGGTAGGCACATGTTATTTATAAAGGTGAGGATTAGGCTAGTCTCCAATCAGAGGATAGATAGACTGCACTGTCTGTATGTCTTACTCTCTTCTGTGAGATACACACTTTCCTACCTGCTGTACCTGAGGAAAGTCAAGAGACATCATACTCAGGTCCAAAGGGAAGCACAAGACATAAGGTTCAGATCCACATGGCTGAGGAGGTAGAGGCCACGGCCACCATATCAAGGGAGGTGTCTGGTGGAGAAGTACCAAGTTCTCCCCAGAGTTCTCCTAGACCTCTTCTCTACTCACTGTCATGGGTTCCATTACAGGAAGATCTGCTAAATAGGCATCTGGAAATCAAACAGTAGAGCAGGAAGTACCTGTGCAATCCCTGCGTGATTCACTAAAACCAAAGATAGTTGACTTGATACAGTTCCTGCTCCTCATGTATCAAAGGAGCTGACCACAAAGGCAGAAATATTGGCTTACATCACCAGAGATTATTAGGAGCATTACCCTGTATTCTTTAGGGAGGCATCTGAGTGCATGACACTGTTCTTTGGTATTGACATAGTGGGAATGTATCCCATTGTTCACTACTAGGTCTTTGTCACTGTCACTGCCCTATGGATCACCTATGATGGGATGCTGCCTGGTCCCCATGTCATACCCAAGATGGTCCTCTGCATGTCAGTGAATAGATGCTCTAGTGTGTGATGAATAAATTAGGCCTGTATACTTGGAGTAATCATTTCCCATTTGGGAAGTCCAGAAAACTCATCATGGGATGTTTTGCAGCAAGAGTACCTGGAATACAGACTAACACTGCACAGTGCTCCTGCTTGCAATGTTTCCTGTGGGGGCCAAGGGCCCATGCTGAAGCCACCAAGAAGAAAGTCCTATAATATTTTGCTATCGTCACTAGAGAGATCACAGATCCTACTCCGAGTGGTATGCAGAAGCTTTGAGAGATGAAGGAGAGTGGACCTATGGGACAAGTGCCTAATACATTCTAATGCTGCCCTGACCAGTTTAATTTCTACTATACTAGTAGTTTCCAAACAATGTTAAGTTCAGACAGAGTCAGAGAAATAAATAGAGTATCAGGCTCAACCTGGTGGGAGTACAGTGTGAACCATTCCATTATTTGTTTTGCTTGTGTGACGGATATATCTTTGTTACATTTCAAAATATGTCTAGTTTTACTAGAAGTTTCATAAAGTTGAGATTTTTATGTATATAGATTACATTAATGTTACATCTATAACTTTTGTCCTGGTCAGGAGACTTATTATTCTCAAATCATATTCAAATGTCTTGTATTTAATTTTTAATCTGTTATAAGAGACCATACATTCAAATTTTAACTTCATGGAAAATGAGAAATTGGCATTAACATGAAGAATAGAATAAATACATTTTTATCGTGCTATTATATTTAGTCTCTCATTCTTCTGAAAGTATTAAAAAGTATTAAAGTATTCTAAATTGAATCTCTGTCCCAACTTTTGAAATGACACCTGTACTGCGTAAGACCCTATTAGGAAGGTAAGACTTACCCTTCACTTACTATTCCATTTGGGGAATTGGGGGTCTTTTTCTTCTTGATATTCCAAAATGATTGTTCATCTCTCCTAGCAGAGTAAACACAGCTCAGCCCTCCTCCTTCAGTGGCCCTCTGCCACATAATGTCAGGATTCAGAATCTTGACACATCATCATAAATCACTAGTTAGAGCACTGTCTGACATTTTTCTGAACTTGACCAGCTAAGAAACGATCACATCCTGGCCTACCAAAAATCCTAGCTCAGCATTCACAGACCCATCTTTTTATGTGTCAACACTCAGCCACACCCTGGTTTTTTTGTGGACCCACCCACTGAGATTAACACTCAGCCCCACCCACCAATTTTACCTCAGCACAAAGACCTCTGTCTTCCTTTAATGGCCTTGTGTTGCATCAATTCATGACATAAAGTTTCTTCCTAACAACGTCCTAAGTTTCTGCTTAGCCCCACTATGGTGCTATTGTGTTCAATAGCACCAAGGTCAGCCATGCGCCAACTCCAATTTCACCACTCATTGTCACTCTCTGGTATTCCAGTTGTCCCTCCTACCCAGCTCAGTACTCACAGACCAAAACTCATTCTAAGAATTCACAGCTACATTTTGAATTTTATCAACTGCTACCTCATTGAACTTAAAGCCCATTCAATGGGAGGAAACTCATGTGTGGCGCTGTAAACATAGCCAAATACACATGGCTGGAGAGGTCATAGATCTTAGAGAAAACCCCCAGGCTGCCAGATCCCTAGTCTGATGTAATCTCTTACTATATGCAAAATATATAGCCTTATATTTATAGTCAAGAATCTCAGTCACCAATCATTAAAGAAGTTCTTTTCTCACCAGGCAGAAACTATTACAGATTTCCCCAACTGGTCACCCACAGACAATGTCTGTGAATTGCCCAAGCCCAAAGGGCACATGTACAATGGAACCTCTATACATAAAGCTCAAGGAACATAGAACAAGGGGAAAATAAGACACTAATGAATCTCTAATTCTCATTAATGAAGCTCTTGCATGCAACAGAGGGCCAGGAACACAAGTGTCACAAATGGCCAAAACATGGATATTAGGAACATGCATGCTATGGGTCATTGGACAGGGATCCTATATTAAGCTTCACTAACTCAGGGCTCAGGGACCATTGCAGACAAGAGGGCAGAAAGATTTTTAAGAACCAGGGTGGTATTGCATGACCATATGGAAATAAGTGTCCTACAAGCCCCTGGGATCCTGCCCATATGGACCTACAGCAATGGTGACAGCATGCACAAGACCCATGCAAACTCAGACAAAAACCCAGCACAGAACTGGGAAATGGGCAGCAAACTCCACTCTTAGCTGAAGAAATTTTGACAACTAATTACTGCTAGGTGAAGAACTTATCTTAAAGTGAGAGACTCTAGACAGGCTGACTAGACCTCAGTAGATGAACTTTCACTGAGGAATGTCTAGGGAAACTAACTTGACACAATAGGCCTAACACAAATGACAGAATGTCTATGGGAAGGTGTTAGTGGGGAAAGAGATATCCAGATGATAACTATTGGTTGAGATGTTCTGTATGAAATACACAAAAATTCAATTTTAAAAAAATCAATAAACACACACACTCACACACACACGCACACACAAGCACGCACACACGCACACACACATGCACGTGCATGCACACACACGCACACACATGACATACACACGCACATACACGCACACACGCACACACACGCACACACGCACACACACAGGAGCACACGCACACACGCAAGCACACATGCACACACACGCACACACACACACACACACACACACACACACACGGCTAACCCTGCTGCTATTCTCCTCCTCACCTCTGTCCCCAGACTTGCTTCTGGTCAGCCTAAGCATCATTTTCTCTATGGCAGCGATGGGAACTGCAGCCCTAGTGAAGGTTTACAGCATGGAATCGGATTTCCAAACAAAGCGTGATGAATCAATGGAGTCCACAACGAACAGCCTCGAATCGCTCCAGAGGCAGATAACTTCTCTGGCCGAGGTGGTGATGCAGATCCGGCGAGCCCTGAACTTACTGACTGCAGAAAATGGGGAAACCTGCGTGTTCCTGGAAGAAGAATGTTGTTTTTATTTAAATGAGCCTGGTATTGTTGAGCAAAATGTTAAAACTCTAAGGGAGCTCAGGAAAGAACTCCATGATAGATACTCCCCACAAGTTTCTGTCCCATGGTTTTCCAACCCCTGACCTCCTGGCTACTTCCCTTGCTGGGACCCATTGTCACCCTAGGAATTCTCCTGACTATCGCACCCTGTGTCCTCTGGTTTATCAAAATCCGAATCAATACACTCACTGCGTTTGCGGCCAAGACTGTTCTAATCCAATACCAGGCCGTCCCAGGGGACTCCCTAGAGTACCTTGATATTACTGCTCCATTTTTATTTAAAAAACAAAGGGTGGGATGTGGGAATGAAACTTTGTGTGTGGCTTGAAGCGAGAAATTTTAAGACCTGTCCCAGGAGATCTCCAGTTATCTATCTCTGTGGGCTTCCAGAGTTATCTGTAGCTGGAAGATTCGGGAAATTACAATGATTCTTGCTTCTCCCTATCTCTGCAAAGTTCCAGGCCCCTTTTCTTGAGGCATTGAGCAGAATGTCACACCTCTAGTTACCTGTTGCACAAACCGGAGCTCTGCAACCCCCCCCATTAGAATCAAGTTGGGTCACGCCTCCCTTCCATCTGCTCCCCACTTCCTTGCCCAAAGCACTGTATTCTTGAATATATAGACCTCACTGAGAGAAAATAAATGGAGTTGATATCCTCCCTGGCTCTCCACGCGCGCGCGTGTGTGTTTGTGTGTGTGTGTGTGTGTGTGTGTGTGTATGTGTGTGTGTGTGTGTGTGTGTATTCGTTCCGTTCCACCTGTGATTTCCAGCAGTTTTCCCTCCCGCTTCTTGCGGGAGCAGAGTGCAGAGACTGCCTACCTGCAGGCAGGAGGCAAGTCCTGGAGCTGAGCCCAGAAGGGAAGGACAGTGTGTGGAAGGCAGTTACACATGACTCAAAGACACTGACCAGACACTGGTCTAGGAAGATCTGATTTTGTCCTCAAGTGGATGGAACGGTTGGATGAGGAGGCTGAGGAAAGGGGGCTCCACCCCCTCCCAAAGAAAACCAAGAGACCACTGAGGACCAGATCCTCAACTGACCTTGAGAAAACAAATCCTTGGTTTAATCTGGGCAAACTGTGTGGCCTTAAACATCCAGAAGGAAAGTACAACCAGAAATATAATCAGTAAGACCAGAGAAACTTGTACTTAGAGGTAAACTAGTCTTAGTAAGAAAGACAAAAAGAAAAAAAAGAGCCTGTTGTTTGGCCCTCTTCAATTCTTACAGACAGGTGCATCGGCTCTGTGGTTGCTTCTGCTTTTGGCACTCCTCAAATACATGAGACACAGGTTTTTAACCTTCCAATATGGACTGAGTACAGACTACTGAGATATCCAGCTTGTGAACTATGTAGCTAAAGGGAATTCAGCCTCATCAGAATATGGACTGCTATTGTTGGACTAGGTAGGCTGTATTATGGAGGCCAGTGCAGGGGGATCAAGATGGGATGCATGCTTACTGGATTTCATTTGGGGGACTATGGGAGGGAAAGACCCCAATGTGGAGCACAAGTGCAGGATTGATGGTTGTTTGGGCTTGCCAAGCAGGAGTTTTGAGCATTCCCTTAAGGAAAATGATACCTTTAGGAAAAAAAAAATTCTCCAATTCAAGAGATATGTGTGTGTGTGTGTGTGTGGTAAAATATATATATATATATAATATATAGATATATATATATATAATATGTACGTGTGTGAAGCAATAAAGTAGGAGAGAAAAATAACAACAAAAGAACTGGAAAAAAGTCCAGAAAGACTAAGACAAAGATGCAGGACATGTAGGACAGAGTCCAGGGACTCTGGTGGGGAGGAGGGCATGGAAAGGGAAGTGACTCTAGATTAATTGAGAAATGATGAAGATATGTGGGAAAAGTTTAATAACAAAAAATGAAAAAAAAAAAAACTACCATAAAATTTTGTTATAAATAAAAGGTATTTTGATGCAAAAAAATATGAGTCTCTTACACTCCAATTCCTGGTGACCACTCTACACAAGCCATTTTCAGACATCTCCAGACATAAAGGGGGCACGTGGCTAGTAGAGAGAAAATTGGACCTGACAGTGAACCTTAGAAACTCTGCTCTGGACAGAAAGAGACCAAGATAGTATGTGCAGTGAGTACTGCACCAAACAGGGCCCCACTTGTGGGAATAAACTTCTTCCCTTCCAGGACCTGGGTCTCTGTTCATAGGAGCCATTTCTGAGCTTCCCAGGAAGGATGATCCTTGTGGATTTATGAGTCAAAAACGAAGGTTGATAGAGGGTATGGAAGCCCAGCAGAGACAGATCGGCAGGGATAATTAAGCCACATTGTATCTTTTTGAGGGTCCTGCAGCAAATGGGGAACAACCTGTGGGAATGTCCGCCTTTCCCTTCCGCATCTACACCCGGAATTTAAGAAATTGAGAGCCATTTTGTGAGGTTCCTGGAGTCTGGAGGCTACTGCAGGGGTGAGCCCCTCCCCGCCTTTCAGCATCTACAGCGGTGACTTGGGCTGGGAGTCATTTTGTGAGGTTCCTGGAGTCCGGAGGGTACTGTGGGGGTGCGCCCCTCCCCGCCTTTCAGCATCTACAGTGGTGACTTGAGGGGCTGGGAGCCATTTTGTGAGGTTCCTGGAGTCCGGAGGGTACTGCGGGGGTGAGCCCCTCCCCGCCTTTCAGCATCTACATCTGGTAACTTGAGGGGCTGGGAGCCATTTTGTGAGGTTCCTGGAGTCCGGAGGGTACTGCGGGAGTGAGCCCCTCCCTGACTTTCAGCATCTACATCTGGTGACTTGAGGGGCTGGGAGCCATTTTGTGAGGTTCCTGGAGTCTGGAGGCTACTTGGGGGTGCGCCCCTCCCTGCCTTTCAGCATCTACATCTGGTGACTTGAGGGGCTGGGAGCCATTTTGTGAGGTTCCTGGAGTCCGGAGGGTACTGCGGGGGGTGCGCCCCTCCCCGCCTTTCAGCATGTACATCCGGTGACTTGAGGGGCTGGGAGCCATGTTGTGAGCATCTGTGACGAGCGAGCACTAAGGTTACAGATTAGAGGTAAGAGCTTCAGGCGAATTTCTTATGCAGCTCTGGGGATAGATGGGTCCAAATAATGCAGTTTAACTCTTTGGTTACTGTAGACCTAAATGGGGCCCACTTCTAGACTGTGACGTGTCCAGCAGCCGTTTTTTGGAGGTTCCAGAAAGAGGTCAGTGTCAAGTGAAGAGCAAAAGTCAGAGCAGCGAGTGGACTGGGGAAGCCCCACTCCTGACAGAAAGATCCAGAATTTTACAGACCTGTCCCCTGGGGTCCACAGTGCAAGTAACAGAAGCCAGATTTTATGAATGAGCGTTTTTGCTCTGTCACTGTGGACCCTATGGAAGAGGGATTTTCTGAGGTACCCCTAGCAAGATAGCGACTTCACTTTCAGGGTGTATGTGGGACCTGCACATGAGTGAGAAGCCCTGCTCCATCTAGAAGGTTGTCAAATAATAGCCAAGCATAGTTCCACTTGGAGAAATAAACCCCTTTTTCTCCATTTCTTGGGGATTCTACATAAGAGGCATTTCAGGGGTTCCCAGAGAGGAGGGAATTGGGTGTATTTCTGCATCAAGCTGAGAACTGGGATTGGATTGCAAAGCCTCTCCCCTGACAGACAGGCCAGAAACCCAAGCACCATTGTATCCTTTGGAAGATCCTGACCCAAATTCTGGCAGACTTACATATCTGCAATCTGGTACTGGTGAGATTTAAGAGCCATTTTGTGAGGTCCCAGGAGCCTAGAGGGTGCCTCAGTGCTGAACTCCAGAAATAAGAGCCTCCAGACAGTTCCACATCCACATCTCGAGACTTGGAGACTTAAAGCCATTTTGATTGTTAGCCTGAGGAGGGGTGGGCAAACTACTTTCACACACAGTATTTTTCACAGTCAAGGTAAGAAGAGAAGCTGTACTGCAAAGACACATTCTAGAAAGATGGTTTCCCACTTACTCTGCTGGGCACCAAGTGGTCCCCATTTTCAGGAATGAAGATCTTTCCCTGTAGACTATGGGAGGGACTGCCATGCTCCAGTCAGTCCTGGGAAGCCCTGTGTAGAGTGATCAAGTGCAAGGCCCATTTGCCTCATCCTGACGCTTCTTAGAAAAGAGGGAGCCTTGGTCATAGAAGTAAGGACTCAGTCCTGCAGGGGTAAGATACCAAAGCTTGAAGGAAGAGTAAGGAGACAACGGATTCAAGACATGTCAAAGCTGCTCCTGCAGTCAGCACAGGATGGCTGTGGGGAAGACAGTGACCAAAGGTACCTCCTCTGACTTCCTAGTCAGGGGAGTGGGTCAGTATCATGGTACTGGGGACCTTGGTCTGAAGGAAGGATCTGAGGGTTGTCTATGACCTTGTGAGGAGTAAACATGGATACCTCCAGAATCCCCAAGACAACAGATGATCCCTGGTCCTTCTGTCAGTATAGAAAACACTACGTGGTAGAGTTCTGATGTGCTCCTTCACAACTTTCTCCTTTCACAGGAAGGCGAGTCTGTGGGGTGAGGGATATTTCTAGAGCATCAGAGAGAACCAAGTGTTTACACAGGAGGTGTCAGGCATCTGTCAGCAATCCAGGTGAGCAACCTTCGGAAGAAATTATCCTGTGAAGATGGCCAATGTCCCATCCCCACAAAACTACCTCATAGATTCTGGCTTACACACTTCTTGGGAAGACATGACAGGGCAGCTGCTATGGCTGGTTTCCTTTCTTTTCCGTGACATAGAGTGTGAGTTCTTATCCACCGATGACCTTGATCCCTGGATTGATGTCAGGTCAGCAGGTCAGAAAGGGGGAGCTATATAGAGACAGCAGGGGGATTTAAAGTATGGACCTCTCCTGAACACTGGTGGGTCTGCAACTCAGAAAGATAGTCAGCCCTCAGAGGCATTAAGTGGCATGCTTAACTGACCTACCTCAGGCAGGAACTTAAGAGTCCTTGAAGAGATGAGAAGTGGTATAAATGGGAGATTTCAGAAGAGGATATGGAAGAGTAATTAACCTCAGGTGGACTTAGGGAATCCATATCTCAGCAGAAATGAGCCCAGGTCATGCATCATCAATGGAGATCCCACATGTGTTGTGGGATTTGGCACTTGGTCACATCTAGCTTTTAGTATCTCAAGGAAGTGAGCAATTTCACATGGATGGGTAATTTTGGTAAGTCAAGTGGGTTCCAGGACCTGGCACAGGGATAGAAGAAGGCAAGTGATGATTAAAAGAAACTCCTGTTAGAGCACAGATAAGGGAAACACAAAATTCTTCCCATATCTTCTGTCACCTGTCCTTGATGGGGCTACAATTCTGAGACTCTTGTCCTATTTTCAGGTTATTGCTCTCAAGGAGTTGAAGGAAAAACAAAGAAGAAACTTGACTTAGGTCATCAGAGGGGGAATCATAGGTGAGTCACTATTCAAGATAAGGGCTGAGTGTATCACCAAAATGCCTGGGACCCAGTCCATACTTAAACCTCCAGTGTGAACCCCTGGAGACTTTGAGTGGATTCTCTCCTCTCACCAAATCTTGCCTCTCTGTCACAGAGGAAAAGCACTTTGCCTTAATTATGGTGGGCACATGAATTGCAAAGCAACATTTCGTTATTTTTTTTTTTTTGGTCCTTTTTGAGACAGGGTCTCCGCGTGGCCCCGGCTGTCCCTGGAACTTGCTCTGTAAACAGGCTGGGCATTTGAAACTCACAAAAATCTGCCTGCGCTTGCCTTCCGAGTGCTAGATTAAAGGCGTGAGCCAGCATGCCCAGCCGAATTTTTACTAGACATTTCCATTTATCTGGTAAAGGATTTCCTTCATCAATCCTCATGGGGAATGCATGCCACGAGACCATTAACCCTCAAGGATTGCACTAGCAAAATCCTATCACAAACATTTTTGTGAGCTGTCAGATTTATGGCTGTCAGAGTTCACTCATATTCGTTAATTCTCTCTCTCTCTCTCTCTCTCTCTCTCTCTCTCTCTCTCTCTCTCTCTCTCTCTCTCCCAGGTCTGTAAGTCCTCATCACTGTGAGCTGCTATTCTCAAGGAAATTAAAAATGCATCATACTCAGAATATCCAGTACAGAAATCTCCTCAAAAGCTCTCAGGAACAAAGGGAGGCACAGGACCTGGAAAGTATCCAGGTCCCCCTGACCAAAGAGGGTGACTACATGACCATCATATCAAGGGAGGTGTCAGGTGGCGAAGCACCAAATTCATTCCAGAGTTCTTCTAGAGCCTCCTCTTCATCCACTGTCATGGGCTCTGTTGCAGGGACACCATCTGATAAGATCTCTTACAACCAGGCAGAGGAGCAGGAAGAAACTGAGTCACCCCTCAGTGATGCAGTAAATGAAAAGATAGTTGATTTGGTGAAGTTCCTGCTCCTCAAGTTTCAAAAGAAAGAGCTGACCACCAAGGCAGAAATGCTTAATTGGGTCACTAGTGATTATGAGGAGCATTACCTTGTGATCTTTAGAGAGGCCTCTGAGTACATGAAGCTGTTTTTTGGCATTGACATGGTGGAAGTGAACCCAGTTGTTCACTACTATGTCCCTGTCATTGCCGTTGGGATTACTTATGATTGCATGCTTCATGGTCCCCAGGGCATAGCCAACATTGGCCTCATAACATTGTCCCTGTGCATTATCTTCATGGAAGGCAACTGTGTCCCTGAGGAGAAGTTCTGGGGAATCTTGACTAAACTTCAGTTGTGCCCTGGGAGGAATCATTTCTTATATGGGGATCACAGGAAACTCATCACGGAGGAAATTGTGCAGGAAGGGTAGCTGGAATATAGGCTGGTAGCTGACAGTGATCCTCCTTGCCATGGGTTCCTGTGGGGACCAAGAGCCCATGCTGAAACCACCAAGATGAAAGTCTTGGAATTTTTTGCCAGTATCACTAGAAGTGATCCTCAATCCTATACGGAGAGGTATGCAGAGGCTTTGAGAGGTGAAGGAGGGAGGGCCTAGGCCAGAACTGCCTGACACATGCTAATGTTCTCATGACCATTGCACATTCTGGTGCACTAGCAGTTTCCAAATAACACAATGTCAGGCAGAGTCTACGATACAAATAATGCAGTTTTAGGCTATATCTGAAAGTGATTATCCATTACTGATTATCCAGAGAGTGTTTACTATTTTCTAAAACAAAGTAGTTTTTGATTTTATGTATATTTAGCATNATATCTATAGAGAACCAATAATACCAGGCCGAGCCAAGCTTATGTTATTATTTCTGAGGATCCTTTTTATATAGAATACTTTTATTTATTCTTGGGAATTTCATGCATGTTTACAGTATATTTGAGCAATATATATATATATATATATATATATATGTACGTGTACTGAAGCAATACAAGTAGGAGAGAAAAATAACAACAAAAGAACTGGAAAAAAGTCCAGAAAGACTAAGACAAAGATGCAGGACATGTAGGACAGAGTCCAGGGACTCTGGTGGGGAGGAGGGCATGGAAAGGGAAGTGACTCTAGATTTAATTGAGAAATGATGTAAGATATGGGAAAAGTTTAATAACAAAAATGAAAAAAATAAAACTACCATGAAAATTGTTTATAAATAAAAGGTATTTTGATGCAAAAAAATAATGAGTCTCTTACTCCATTCCTGGTGACCCTCTACACAAGCCATTTTCAGACATCTCCAGACATAAAGGGGGCACGTGGCTAGTAGAGAGAAAATTGGACCTGACAGTGAACCTTAGAAACTCTGCTCTGGACAGAAAGAGACCAAGATAGTATGTGCAGTGAGTACTGCACCAAACAGGGTCCCACTTGTGGGAATAAACTTCTTCCCTTCCAAGTCCTGGGTCTCTGCCCATAGGAGCCATTTCTGAGCTTCCCAGGAAGGATGATCCTTGTGGATTTATGAGTCAAAAACGAAGGTTGATAGAGGCTATGGAAGCCCAGCAGAGACAGATCGGCAGGGATAATTAAGCCACATTGTATCTTTTCGAGGGTCCTGCAGCAAATGGGGAACAACCTGTGGGAATGTCCGCCTTTACCTTCCGCATCTACACCCGGAATTTAAGAAATTGAGAGCCATTTTGTGAGGTTCCTGGAGTCTGGAGGCTACTGCAGGGGTGAGCCCCTCCCCGCCTTTCAGCATCTACAGCGGTGACTTGGGCTGGGAGTCATTTTGTGAGGTTCCTGGAGTCCGGAGGGTACTGTGGGGGTGCGCCCCTCCCCGCCTTTCAGCATCTACAGTGGTGACTTGAGGGGCTGGGAGCCATTTTGTGAGGTTCCTGGAGTCCGGAGGGTACTGCGGGGGTGAGCCCCTCCCCGCCTTTCAGCATCTACATCTGGTAACTTGAGGGGCTGGGAGCCATTTTGTGAGGTTCCTGGAGTCCGGAGGGTACTGCGGGAGTGAGCCCCTCCCTGACTTTCAGCATCTACATCTGGTGACTTGAGGGGCTGGGAGCCATTTTGTGAGGTTCCTGGAGTCTGGAGGCTACTTGGGGGTGCGCCCCTCCCTGCCTTTCAGCATCTACATCTGGTGACTTGAGGGGCTGGGAGCCATTTTGTGAGGTTCCTGGAGTCCGGAGGGTACTGCGGGGGTGCGCCCCTCCCCGCCTTTCAGCATGTACATCCGGTGACTTGAGGGGCTGGGAGCCATTTTGTGAGCATCTGTGACGAGCGAGCGCTAAGGTTACAGATTAGAGGTAAGAGCTTCAGGCGAATTTCTTATGCAGCTCTGGGGATAGATGGGTCCAAATACCGCAGTTTAACTCTTTGGTTACTGTAGACCTAAATGGGGCCCACTTCTAGACTGGGACGTGTCCAGCAGCCGTTTTTTGGAGAAAGAGGTCGGTGTCAAGTGCAGAGCAAAAGTCAGAGCAGCGAGTGGACTGGGGAAGCCCCACTCATAACAGAAGTATCCAGAATTTTACAGACCTGTCCCCTGGGGTCCACAGTGCAGGTAACAGAAGCCCAGATTTATGAATGAGCGTTTTGCTCTGTCACTGTGGACCCTATGGAAGAGGGATTTTCTGAGGTCCCCTTAGGAAGATAGCGACTTCACTTTCAGGGTGTATGTGGGACCTGTGATTAGAATGGAGAAGCCCCGCTCCATCTATAACAATGCAAAGAATAAACCAACTAGGGTAGACTTGGGGTGAATGACCCTCTTCACCCCCCTTTCCAGGGACAATAAATAGTAATAATTTTTGTTGAGGGGGGTCATGTATTGTTCATACTCAAGCTGAGAACTGGGATTGGATTGCAAAGCCTCTCCCCTGACAGACAGGCCAGAAACCCAAGCACCATTGTATCCTTTGGAAGATCCTGACCCAAATTCTGGCAGACTTACATATCTGCAATCTGGTACTGGTGAGATTTAAGAGCCATTTTGTGAGGTCCCAGGAGCCTAGAGGGTGCCTCAGTGCTGAACTCCAGAAATAAGAGCCTCCAGACAGTTCCACATCCACATCTCGAGACTTGGAGACTTAAAGCCATTTTGATTGTTAGCCTGAGGGGGGGGGGTGGACAAACTACTTTCACACACAGAATTTTTCACAGTCAAGGTGAGAAGAGAAGCTGTACTGCAAAGACACTTTCTAGAATGATGGTTTCCCACTTACTCTGCTGGGCACCAAGTGGGCCCCATTTTCAGGAATGAAGATCTTTCCCTGTAGACTATGGGAGGGACTGCCTTGCTCCAGTCACTCCTGGGAAGCCCTGTGCAGATTGACTAGGTGCAAGGCCCATTTGCCTCATCCTGACGCTTCTTAGAAAAGAGGGAGCCTTGGTCTGGGAAGTAAGGACTCAGTCCTGCAGGGGTAAGATAACAAAGCTTGAAGGAAGTGTAAGGAGATCACGGATTCAAGACATGTCAAAGGTGCCCCTGCAGTCAGCACAGTATGGCTGTGGGGAAGACAGTGACCAAAGGTACCTCCTCTGACTTCCTAGTCAGGGGAGTAGGTCAATATCATGGTACTGGGACCTTGGTCTGAAGGAAGGATCTGAGGGTTAGCTATGACCTTGTGAGGAGTAAACATGGATACCCCCAGAATCCCCAAGACAACAGATGACCCCTGGTCCTTCTGTCAGTATAGAAAACACTACCTGGTAGAGTTCTGATGTACTCCTTCACATCTATCTCCTTTCACAGGAAGGCGAGTCTGTGGGGTGGGGGATATCTCTAGAGCAGCAGAGAGAACCAAGTGTTTACACAGGAGGTGTTAGGCATCTGTCAGCAATCCAGGTGAGCAACCTTGGGAAGAAATTATCCTGTGAAGATGGCCAATGTCCCATCCCCACAAAACTACATCATAGATTCTGGCTTACACACTTCTTGGAAAGACATGACAGGGCAGCTGCTATGGCTGGTTTCCTTTCTTTTCCATGACATAGAGTGTGAGTTCTTATCCACCGATGACCTTGATCCCTGGATTGATGTCAGGTCAGCAGGTCAGAAAGGGGGAGCTATATAGAGACAGCAGGGGGATTTAAAGTATGGACCTCTCCTGAACACTGGTGGGGTCTGCAGCTCAGAAAGATAGTCAGCCCTCAGAGGCATTAAGTGCCATGCTTAACTGACCTACCTCAGGCAGGAACTTAGAGTCCTTGAAGAGATGAGAAGTGGTATAAATGGGAGATTTCAGAAGAGGATATGGAAGAGTAATTAACCTCAGGTGGACATAGGGAATCCATGTCTCAGCAGAGATGAGCCCAGGTCATGCATCATCAATGGAGATCCCACATGTGTTGTGGGATGTGGCACTTGGTCACATCTAGCTTTTAGCATCTCAAGAAAGTGAGCAATTTCTCATGGATGGGTAATTTTGGTAAGTCAAGTGGGTTCCAGGACCTGCCACGGGGATAGAAGAAGGCAAGTGATGATTAAAAGAAACTCCTGTCAGAGCACAGATAGGGGAACCACAAAATTCTTCCCATATCTTCTGTCACCTGTCCTTGATGGGGCTAAAATTCTGAGACTCTTGTCCTATTTTCAGGTTATTGCTCTCAAGAAGTTGAAGGAAAAACAAAGAAGAAACTTGACTTAGGTCATCAGAGGGGGAATCATAGGTGAGTCACTATTCAAGATAAGGGCTGAGTGTATCACCAAAATGCCTGGGACCCAGTCCATACTTAAACCTCCAGTGTTAACCCGTGGGGACTTTGAGTGGATTCTCTCCTCTCACCAAATCTTTCCTCTGTGTCACAGAGGAAAAGCACTTTGCCTTAATTATGGTGGGCACATGAATCGCAAAGAAATTTCTTTATTTTTTTTTTTTTGGTCTTTTTAGAGACAGGGTCTCCCTGTGGCCCCAGCTGTCCTGGAACTTGCTCTGTAGAACAGGCGGGCATTGAACTCACAAAAATCTGCCTGCCTCTGCCTCCCGAGTGCTAGGATTAAAGGCGTGTGCCACCACGCCCAGCCGAATTTTCTAGACCTTTCCATTTATCTTGGTAAGGATTTCCTTCATCAGTCCTCATGGGGAATGCATGCCACGAGACCATTAACCCTCAAGGATTGCACTAGCAAAATCCTATCACAAACATTTTTGTGAGCTGCCAGATTTATGGCTGTCAGAGTACACTCATATTCGCTAATCTCTCTCTCTCTCTCTCTCTCTCTCTCTCTCTCTCTCTCTCTCTCTCTCTCTCTCCCCAGGTCTGTAAGTCCTCATCACTGTGAGCTACTATTCTCAAGGAAATTAAAAATGCATCATACTCAGAACATCCAGTACAGAAATCTCCTCAAAAGCTCTCAGGACCAAAGGGAGGCACAGGAACTGGAAAGTATCCAGGTCCCCCTGACCAAAGTGGGTGACTACATGACCATCATATCAAGGGAGGTGTCTGGTGGCGAAGCACCAAATTCTTTCCAGAGTTCTTCTAGAGCCTCCTCTTCATCCACTGTCATGGGCTCTGTTGCAGGGACACCATCTGATAAGATCTCTTACAACCAGGCAGAGGAGCAGGAAGAACCCGAGTCACCCCTCAGGGATGCAATAAATGCAAAAATAGTTGATTTGGTGAAGTTCCTGCTCCTCAAGTTTCAAAGGAAGGAGCTGACCACCAAGGCAGAAATGCTTAATTGGGTCACTAGTGATTATGAGGAGCATTACCCTGTGATCTTTAGAGAGGCCTCTGAGTACATGAAGCTGTTTTTTGGCATTGACATGGTGGAAGTGAACCCAGTTGTTCACTACTACATACCTGTCATTGCCCTGGGGATTACTTTTGATGGCATGCTTCATGGTCCCCAGGGCATAGCCAACATTGGCCCCATAACATTGTCCCTGTGCATTATCTTCATGGAAGGCAACTGTGTCCCTGAGGAGAAGTTCTGGGGAATCTTGACTAAACTTCAGTTGCGCCCTGGGAGTAATCATTTCTTATATGGGGATCACAGGAACCTCATCACCGAGGAATTTGTGCAGGAAGGGTATCTGGAATATAGGCTGGTAGCTGACAGTGATCCTCCTTGCCATGAGTTCCTGTGGGGACCAAGAGCCCACGCTGAAACCACCAAGATGAAAGTCTTGGAATTTTTTGCCAGTATCACTAGAAGTGATCCTCAATCCTATATGGAGAGGTATGCAGAGGCTTTGAGAGGTGAAGGAGGGAGGGCCTAGGCCAGAACTGCCTGACACATGCTAATGTTCTCCTGACCATTGCAAGTTCTGGTGCACTAGCAGTTTCCAAATAACACAATGTCAGGCAGAGTCCACGATACAAATAATGCAGTTTTAGGCTATATCTGAAAGTGATTATCCATTACTGATTATCCAGAGAGTGTTACTATTTTCTAAAACAAAGTAAGTTTCTTTTCATTTTATTTGTAATTTAGCATAAGTTTCCATGGAATTGAAATAGGCATTCCATTGTCAATGTGAAATAACTTGGTATTTCCATAAGAAAATAAAATAAAGACGTTAATGATTATTTTATCACAATCTTGATTCTCTCATTCTTCTTAAGTAATTAAATTCAATACTGACCTGTAGTCAGTGAAGATCTGCCCTGATCACAAACCTTTATCATGTACCTTAGCTTTGTAACATCCTTTGTTAGCAGTGGGATTCTGGGGGTAGACAGACCAAAACTTAGCATTGCAACAGTTGACTGTATGCACAAAAACTCTATTGGGAACACAGTAAGAAGTTCTTTTAGACCCAAAGTACAAATACAGTAGGCCTGCAGAATCCAGTCTCCAAGGGAAAGAAGCCCAGTATCAATGACCTAAACCAAGGTAGTTTGAGAATTATGGAAAGGGAAGATATGTCTGCAGAAGATGATCATAATGAAAACCTATTTAAAAATGTTGAGTTTTTGTGCATTTCATATACTAGTAATCAAATTTAGGCCCCTCTCCCATACATACCCCCATATCCCCCATCCACTGGATTCGACGCGTTTTGTCATATATGTTAAGTCTTATCTGGTCAAGCCTTTTTTTTTTTGGCCTTTTTGAGACAGGGTCTCCCTGCAGCCCCAGCTGTCCTGGAACTCACTCTGTAGACCAGGCTGGCCTTGAACTCACAAAGATCAGCGTGCCTCTGCGGCCCAAGTGCTATGATCAAAGGCATGTGCCACCACGCCCTGCTCTGGTCAAGCTTTTATATCCAGAACTCCCTAGGTACAAGGTCATCCTATTTAGTCAGCCTATTTAGAGTCACTCCCTTAAAGAAGATCTACTCTCCCTCACCCTGCAGTAATCATTTGCTAAATGTTCTTCAGATAGGGTTTAGGTCTGGTTTCCAATTCCCTCTATATTTCCAGGGTCAGCCCTGGGAAAGTGTGTCTGATGTAGGGCTAATTGAAGGGAAATTTATTTGAGCAGTGTCTTTTGGTAATGGACATGGCAGGGTGGAATCAGCTTGGTGTGTGGCTCTGTGGTAGAACACTTGCATAGGATGTGCAGTCCCCTGGGTTATATTCTCATCAACTCAAAAAGCAAAACAAAAATATGCAGAGAGTTATCCGGTCCTATAGAATGAATGGGAGTTACCGTTGAAGAAAATACTTTGCCTGGGTTTCCTGCAACATGAAGCAATCATGGGAGTGTGAGAACTAGAAGTCCTGGGCAGGCGTTCTTGTGCCTGGATGGTCAGGAGAGAAAGAGTTGGGTATGAGGACATTTCATTCAGTTTTAGCAGTGCTGATTTAGGAGTGATTGTCAGGCCTGTGAGACACACACGGGGAGATCATCAATGAATTCCTCTCCTCCTCTTCCCAATGTCATCACATTTTCTTTTTGCTGTATTAATTAGTATCATTGATTGGCTTATTGATGACAGAAGGACAACTCCAACTTTGCTAGGGCTTCTAGAACCAAAGCTCCACCTCAATATCTGGTATTATTCTTTCTGAAACTTCTGGCTCTGAAAACACACTTGGGTGCTGAAATGATCTTTTTGAAAGAAACTAGGTAAATTCTCTACTCTATATGTTCCCATTTCATCCAACCATGCATGAACATCATTAAACACTCAGGTAAAAGCTCTCCAGTGATCATATGCAAAGTGTATTTCATCATTACAAAGATTCCCCAATTAGTTTCTTTGTAGGAAGAAATATGGACTCTCAGAGGGGATAGCTACTGGCGGAAACCTTCAGCACTGACACTTCTGGCTTATAGCAAAGCAGTGTCACCCAGCATCCTGGAGCTCCTCTCTGAGAGGTCTGCACCTTTTTTTGGCACATTATCATGAAGCCACTCTTACTTCTCTGCCAAGTCCCTCCCTTTGCCAGTGCAAGGCCACAGGTTCCTTGTGGGGCATTTACAGCATGACTTCAGCCACCTATTGCCAGCCTAGTGTCCCCATGCCTGTGAGCATTGTGGATGTTGATGGTACAGCTCTAGTGGCTACTCAGCAAGGACACAAACACACATTGTGACTCAGATTAAGACATGTAGACTACAAGATTGCTGGAAGGAGAAGCAGGGAATATATTTTCCTCAGAGACCTTGGGGTTAAACCTAGAATCAGAATCACATCACAGCCTAGTTCACAGCTATTAGACCTCACTTTGCCTGTATGTTTCCCATGTACCCTGAAACCTCACTGAATGTGATGATACACTGCTTGTGCTTGTCACAGATCAATGGGCCCAATATGAAGGCTGAGATTGGGTTATCTTCTGGTCCATATGTGTTATCTAGGGGAGCTCAAACAATATGGCAACACCTAAAGAAAGTCACCAACAAGACTGTGTCATCGGTGCTGACAGCACTCACTGAGCCCCAGGGGAACAAAATCCCCCTTTGTCTGTGCAGGATGTCACAGCTGAGTATACTGACTTTAGCACAGAGTGACATTTTTGGACCCTCAACTATTTCTGCCTGTGTATGCCATGGGAAGCAATATTCTCAATTGTCCTGACGAGCTGGGAGCCGTTGTCTCTAACGAACGTAAATGAGGACCTCACTCATGTCTGACTCTTCTAGCTATGTCAGTGGAATGCTCCTCTCTGCCTTGCTCCAAGACTCTGTCAATCTCTGGTAATCAGGACTTAAATTCAGTTGCATTAGTTTGTTGAGTTCTTAGTACCAGCAGCCAGGATCTCACAGGAGAAAAATTCCATCTCCATGGATTAATGATATTTCTTTTGATGTGGTCACAATCAAAGGTTTGGATGTACAGACTACACTGCATTTAGAGTAATTAATAGTAGACCACAGGAGGCATGGTGCCATCGCCAGCCCTCTGTTCACAGTTTATGACCTCTGTGAGGTTACAGGCTAATGATAAGGAGGTCCATATGCAGTAGCATACTAGTGTTGCAAATGCCTGCTTCCGCATGTAGAAGAGAGGGTGTAAGAAGTGAAGCAGGTCACAAGAGGAAGAGCAGTTCTCTTTCATCAGACTCTCACTAATAAACTGAAACAGCTCTGTAATGATGTTGTAGTGAAGGTAGACATCTCAGGAAACACCCAAGCCAGACACTGGGGTAGATGAAAAGTGGGTCCATGACTTTTAAGGGCTGGTAGCCTTCATAGGCTTTCCCTTGAGGAAAGGTGTGTCTTTCACTCCCCTCCCCTGGATATTTCCTTTTTCTTGGAGATTTTTCAGGTAGATAGTAGGTGTAAAAAGGAGAAAGACCATCCTAACACCTTTGCTTCTGGTGCAGGGAGAGTGACAGGGTAGGCTTCTTGGCAGAGGGGGCGGGTTCCAGGACCATCCCAGCCCAGTGGCTTCCAGCCCGGGGTTCCAAGACCATCTGAGCCCAGTCAGTTCTGGTGCTCCATTCCAGGACCATCCTAGCAAACCTTTGCTTCCGGTGCATGGACAGTGACAGGGTGGGCATCTCAGCAGGCGAGTTCCAGGACCTTCCCAGCCCCAGTAGTTCTGGTGCAGGGTTCCAGGACCATCCCAGCCCAGTGGCTTCTAGCACAAGGTGGGATCCAGGACCATCTAAGCCCAGTCACTTCTGGCACAGGGTTCCAAGTCTATCTGAACCCCGTTGCTTCAGGTGCAGGGTTTGTGGAGCTGCTCCAACTTCCAGACTGCATTGGGTAATTCCCTAAGGTCACCTTGGTGGTAGCAGGTTTGGGCATGCAAGACTCAGTGGTCATCCTGCTGGGAACAGAGAAGGTGACTCAGAGCATAAAGTAACAGAAGAGACAGTAAACATTCCAACCTAGAGGAACAGGGCTTCAGCCAAAGGATGAAGCACTTGAATTTTGCATAAGACTATAAACAACAAGTCAAATCCAAATGCCAAGAGCACAAAGGAGAACCAATGACATGGGGAAAGCAAATAATAAATCCCCAACAAAATCTAACAGTCCTATAGAAGACTCCAACAATGAGTTCTCCCTGGACACAGATCTTAAAAGAACAATGATAGACATACTCAAAGAAATCAAGGGAGAGAACAACAAACTCAGGAATGAAGAGGAAACACTGAAAAAATCCTACGCTGAAATGAAACAGGAAACCAACTCTCAAATCAAGGATCCAGAAGGAGAGAATGATGAACTCCAAAGGAAACTGGAAATACTTAAGAAACCACAAGATAAAGTGAAAAGGGAAAGTGCACACTCATCCAATCAGCAGGAAAAGATGGGAGAAAGCCTCAGTAACAGATTGGATGAAGCAGTAGAATATCAACACTGCAAAACAAGGTGGAAGAACTGCAACGCTCAAACAAAGAGTATGAAAATTGAAAAAAAAATTAGAAGAGTGGAACAATCAGGAAATATGGGACACATTAAAAAAGCAGAAAGAGAACAAATAAAGGAAATAGCACTGCAGCTAAAAACACTTGAGATGCAACAACAAATGATCCTTAAACCCAACAGATAGGGAGAAATCACAAAAATCAGAGCAGAAATCAATGAAATAGAAATAAAGAAAATGGGGCTGGATAGATGGCCTAGCGTTTAAGGGTGCCAACTGCTCTTGCAGAGGACCTGGGTTCCATCCCTAGCACCCACATGGTGGCTGAGAACTGTCTTTAACTCCAGTTCCAGGGGAATCAGACACCCTTTTCTGACTTCCGTGGCATTGCACAACATGGGTGCCCAAACCTACATGCAGACAGTACACTCATACATATAAAAATAAATTTAAAAAATTTAAAAACATAAAAAAGAAATAAAGAAAACAAAGCAAGGAATCAGTGAATTCAAATCCAAAAGGTGGTTCTTTGAAAGAATAAACAAGATACATAGACCCCTATGCCAGTTAACCAAAAGAAAGAAAGAGCAACTCCAAATCAATAGTGTATGTGATGAAAAGGTAAACATCACAACAGAAAAAAGATCCAGACAATGATAGGAGAGTACTTTAAAAACCTATACTCTACTAAATTTGAAAACCTAAAAGAAATGGATGAATATTCGAAATCCTGGAATTCACCAACTCTTAACCAAGAAGAGATTGACAGCTTGAACAGACCCATAATATATGAGGAAATTGAAAATGTGATAGTAAACCTCCCAACTAAAATAAAAGCCCAGGCCCAGATGGTTTCATGGCAGAGTTCTATAAAACACTTACAGAGGACTTACAACCACTATTACTAAAATTGCTCAGAAGGATACAAGAAGAGGAAAACCTCCCAAATTCCTTCTATGAAGCCAGCATCGCCCTAATATCTAAACCAGGCAAAGATACAACAAAAAAAGAAAAGTATAGGTCCATCTCATTAATGAACATAGATGTAAAATGCTCAACAAAATACTTGCAAACCACATACAGACTCACATCAAAAGATTATTCATCATGACCAAGTTGGATTCATACCAGAGATGCAGGGATGGTTCAACATATGTAAATCAATAAATATCATAAAACACATAAATGGACAGAAAGAAAAAACGACCCACACAGTCATCTCAATTGATGCAGAAAAAGCCTTTAACAAAACCCAGTGCCCCTTCATGCTTAAAGTCCTAGAGGGAATTGGACTGGAGGGGATATTCCTCAACGTAATCAAAGTCATAGACCACAAACCCACAACCAACATCACCCTAAATGGAGAAAAGTTAGAAACATTCCCCTTAAAGGCAGGAACATGGTAAGGCTGTTCCCTATCACCACTCCTCTTCAATACACTGCTTGAAATGCTTGATAGGGCAATAAAGCAAGAAAGGGAAATTAAAAGAGTACTACTTGGAAAAGAGGAAGTCAAACTATCCTTCCTTGCAGATGATATGGTAGTTTGCACGACATGGGAACCCCAATAGTAAGGGCCTACCCTATTGGCCCGTGTTGGGCCAGGATGAGAAGTACTTGAAGCTGGATGTCAAGACTGCTGTGGGCCATGCTAAGGGATGCTAAAAACTCTACCAGAAAATGACTAGAAATGATTAATAGTTTCAGTAAAGTGGTAAAATACAAAATTAACCTAGAAAAATCAGTAGCATTTCTTTACACTTACAGCAAGCCACTAAAGATGGAATATAAGAAGAGCTTCCCACTTACAATAGCCACAAAACAATAAAATACCTAGGAACAAACTTAACCAAAGCCACCAAAAATCTGTACAACGAAAATTTTAAACGCCTGAAGATAGAGATTGAACAAGACATCAGAAGATGGAAAGACCTCCCATGCTCATGGATTGGAAGAATTAATATAGTAAAAATGTCCATTCTACGCAAATTCATATACAGATTCAATGCAATCCCAATTAAAATCCCCAAGAGTTTCTTCACAGACTTGGAAAAATCAATAAATTAATATGGAAAACAAAAGACCCAGAATACCCAAAGCAACCCTGACCAAACAGTGCAATACAGGGGAAATCACTATACCAGACTTCAAACTATATTACAAGGCTATAGTCATAAAAACAATCTGGTACTGGCACAAAACAGACCTCTAGAACAATAGAACAACACTGAAGATCCAAACTTGAGCACATGCAATTTCAGCCACTTCACATTTGACAAAGGGGCCAAAAAGACTCAATGGAGGAAAGACAAAGTCTTCAGCAAATGGTGCTGCCAAAACTGGATCACCATTTATAGAAGAATGAAATTACACCCTTACTTCTCACCCTGTACAAAAAATCAACTCCAAATGGATCAAAGACCTCAATGTGAAAGCCACAACTCTGAAGGTGATACAGGAAAACTTTGGCAGAAACCTACAAGACATAGGCATAAGAAAGGACTTTCTAAATCAAACAGCAGCTGTGCAGGAAATAAGGTCAACAGTTGACAAGTGGGATCGCATTAAACGCAAAAGCTTCTATATAGCAAAAGAAACAGTCAAGGAAGTGAAGAGAAAACCCACAGAGTAGGAGGAAACCTTCACCAGTGATACATGTGACAGAGCATTAACATCCAGAATAAATAAACTTCTCATAAACCAAAGACATAAGAAAACAAATGACCCACTGGAGAGATGGAGTAAAAAGCTGAACCGAGACTTTACAAGTGAAGAAATAAAGATGGCTGAAAAACATCTTAAAAAGTGTTCAACATCATTAGTAATTATGGAAATGCAAATTAAAACCACTTTAAGATATCCTCTCACTCCAGTAAGATTGGGTAAGATCATGAAAATAAGACACCAAATTCTGAAGAGGATGTGGGGAAAGGGGAACACTCATCCACTGCTGGTGGAAATGTAAACTCATATAACCACTATGGAAAGAACCCTTAAGAGACTCAAAATGAACCTACCACATGACCCAGTCATACCACTCCTGGGTATATACCCACAAGACTCAACCTACTGAAAGATACATGCACATCTATGTTTATTACAGCTCTCCTCACAATAGTGAAGAGCTGGAACCAACCCAAATGCCCCTCGTACAATGAGTGGACAGAGAAAATATGTTACATATGCACAATGGAATTCTATGCAGCAGTAAAGCAAGATGACACCATCAACTTTGCAGGTAAGTGGATGGAAGTAGAATACATAATGCTGTGTGAAGTAACACAGTCTCAGAAAAACAAATGACAAATAGCAATCCATATATATATATATATATATATTATATCATATATATATATATAATATTTTACTGAAAGCAACCTACCATTACAGGTGAATCCTTAATGGGATCTCACAGAATTAACCTACTTTTTTCGACTGCATTGCGGTATATGGGGGGAAGGTATCGGTAATGCATACTTCAGAAATAATGTAAAATTAAGGGAGAAAATTGAAACTCAAAAAAACAATGTACGGTAGAATGATGAGCTCTGATTGGAGGGGCAAGGAGGGAATCTTAAGGTCTAATTTATTAATGAGAATGTTGTAAAACACAAATTCAAAGTGATAGTATGTTATTGGTTATTAATACATATCTAAAATTCATAAGTATAATATACTATATAATATATATACATATCAACTAATGATATATATTATATATGATAGCAAATACTAAAGTTGGAGAGAACACAAAAAGAACCTAAAAACTCTGGAAAGACTCAGAAAGATGCAGGACATGTATGGCAGAGTGCAGGGACTCGGGTGTGGTGGGGCATGGAAAGGGAAACGACTCTAGATTCGATTGAGAAATGATGTATGACTTATGGAAAAAGTCTAATAACAATAAAAAATTGAAAAACTTTTTATCGTGTATTAAATAAAAATGAAAAAAAGAGCGCAGACCCTTATGGTTCCAATATTTACTAACAAGCTACTGTGCCCCAAGAACTCTGCTAATAAATATAAATGTAATTGGATTGTGTTTTAGAGAAATTCAGAGACCCTATTCATTAGATACTCTTTTTTTATTTTATTTATTTTTGTATGTGTAGAATATATGTCTGCATTGTAGGTTTGTGCCCCATGTCGTGCAATGCCCCAGAGGTCAGAAGGAGGTGTCGGATTCCCCTGGAACTGAGTTCTCCTGGAATTGGAGTTACAGACGGTTCTCAGCCACCATGTGGGTGCTGGAGATCGAACCCAGGTCCTCTGCAAGAGCAGCCGGTGCTCTTAAAAACTAGGCTATCTCTCCAGCTCATAGACTCTTAAGAGAGCAGCTAATGCCTCAAGTGAGCTATAAGGACCTATATTGCAGGGAGCATGGGGTGGAGGTGGAAACCAAAATACTACCAGAGCCCTGAGAGTGGAGTGACTAAATGTCTGGTGTGAGGCAGTTGAAGGTGTCCTCTGTCACATAAGGTCAGATGAAAAACTGTTCTTTCTTCATACCTCAACACTCATAGCCCTGACTGGTATTCTCTAGATCCCTCACATTAGGTGATTTTGCCCAGAACCATGCATGCAGCCACAGGCTTGGAAATATCCAATGGCACCTGGTGGGCTCATAGTTTGATAAAACGCTGAAAGCATTGGATGACCTTTCCCCAGGATACATCAGGTTCTAAGACTTCAGTAGGAAGGGGCTGAGCCCTTTAAACCCCCCGCCCCCATTCAAGATTGGTGGTTGACAGGCTTAGACTTCTGTAGGCCAGTTGCAGACAACCACAGGTGTGCTGAGATCATGCTTGTGATGGCTGTGTCATGCCATGAGCATAATAACATTTCACATCTCTCTGTCTCTCAGCTCTGACGTTCTTTCTGCTCCTTCTGCAATGTTCACTGAACCTTAAAGGGAAGATGTAAATGTCCTGAGTACAGCTGCACACTATCCCGTTATTATTGTCAGGTCAGGTTAGTCTTTCCCTTTCAGGTGAAGCATCAGCATTTTCACACCCTCAGAAAAGCATTCTGTTAGGTTGGGTGGAGGGAAAACACAGGAATGTCTGCTCATCTGACACTGCCCAGCTCGCCATGGACATGTCATTTGACCTGCAAGTATCGCCTACTCTACTCAAGTATCTTCAACCAGGGGGTCCCATCCTCCTGTGTCCCCACCCCAGTCGGTGTTGCCAAAAGCCTTGCAGAAGCATAATTCAAATGATGCCTAGGGAATGTGTACCACTATAACCTAGCCCCAGAGAAACAACCATTCCTGTTACCACCTGAAGGTGGGATAGTCCCTGATACATAAAGGAAGTAAGCTACTAGAAACTGCAAAAATAATGACAGTTGTTACTAAAAATAAACACCCCTAATTCTCCTCAAGCAACTTCATACCATCAGAGCAATATTTCAGATTCTCAAGACAAAACTGACCTGTGGTCTTATATTGTATAAGAAAAGCATTATATTGTATAAAAAAAGCATTATTATATTGTGTAAGAAAAGCAGGCTGAGCACAGGCCTGAGTAGCAAGCCAATAAATAGCCATGAAGAGCTGGAACCAACCCAAATACCTTCATCCAATGAGTGGATAAAGAAAATGTGGTACATCTACACAATGGAGTTCACATGGTCTGTGTTCCAGGTTCCTGTCCTGAGTTCCTGTCTTGGCCTCCCTTGATGATGGATTGTACTTAAAAGCTCTATAAAACCTTTCCAAAGTTGTTTTTGGTGAGTGTTATTTGAGGATTTAATGATATCCTATATGTAAAATTCTAACACAGTCCCTGTCTCTAGGGAAGGCATAAATTAATATTATTATGTTTATGAAACTTTAGAATTTTGGCTTATGACCTGGCAGTTCATCCTGATTCCCCATTTTATCTGGATTCTTCTTTTCTGCATATTGATTGAACTCTTTATATATATATTATATATATATATATATATATATTATATATTATATATATATCCTCGACTTCATCCTACACCTACATCATTCTTCCTTGCCTGAGAGACGTTTTCCACACAGCAGGAGCACCATGGAAGGACAGACTATTGTATCCTTTGGCTTACAAACCATGTAACTCCAGTCGATGTTAGTATCTGCTAGGTCCTGATCCAGGAGCAGTGACATGGCCTCTCCTAATGGCCTCCCAGTTTCTGAAGTAAAACACTAAGGAGAAAGAATAAGGAGCACAAATGCCCAATCTTGATGTGACCGCCCCTTTAGTGCAGCCTGGGGAATCATGCCCAAATTCTAGAGTCATGGAGCCCACTCAAAGCATACATGTCCTACCCATAATTGGGAGCTGCTGGCAAATTCCAACACAGTGTCAGCTTTGTCTGTATTTGGCTCTGTACAGCTGGCAGGACAGATAGCTCTTGGGCTCTGCCTTCTTTGAGTGTGTAGGGAACGGTTCCTGACAATCAGTCTCTTCTTCTGGTCTCTCTCTCTCTCTTTCTCTCTCCTCATTCTCTCTCTCTCTCTCTCTCTCTCTCTCTCTCTCTCTCTCTGTCTTTCCAGCTCCAGCAGTACCGGTGGCAGTAAAAGGCTGGAATCACAGTCTGTTCTGAGGTTTCTGCAGTCCACAGGATCAGCAGGCCTCTATGGAGACATGGAAAAGGCATTCAAGTTCAGATGCCAACTTAGCACCTCTTGACTCCTTCTGTCCTATGGTGCATGCAGGTGAATTTCAACCAAAAGCTCTGCCCCATCACTTCAGGAATGGGCCTCTTAGACTCACAGAGAATGTTCAAGCATCTCTTGCCCATCATTCACCTATGCTTTCTTGGGGTTGGTTTCTGCTGGTTACTAATTCCTCCAAGAACTGGATCTCTTTCTGAGTCCTTAGTGTGCTGTAGAATTTTGGATGATATTCTCAGCACCTTGCATTATATAATATGGGTTCTGTTAAAGACAGATTTTTTTTTAATTTTATAACTTCCAGACTGCCATCAGCCTTACACATGGGTCAGTCACCTCAATTGCCAAATCTCAGGCTATGTTTGTGTGGACATGCACATGACAAAACTTTATAAACAATATTTTAATTATTTTTCAGTTCCAAATATTTCTGATGGCTTATTTAATTTGATTCACATCATTTGTTAAAATGTGTACTTATTTAAAGGTTATTTTTATTATCAATTTTATTTAGAATATAGAATATTCAAGTACAGAGAAAAATAATGTAAATATCCATAACTCTCATGGAAAAGAAAAGAAGGGATTATTCTAGGACTACTAAGACACTGAGTGCAAATATCCCTTGCATTATGAATTACCAAGTTTTTATATATTCACAATTCAGATGTATATTTTATTTTAACTCTGATTATAAATACATCAAGTAGAATTTAAAAAGTGAGACAATAGAGTTGAGATCGTCCATACTCCATTACTGGCATCAATATCTCCCACATTAGAATGTGCTTGTCTACCTGTACATATTCCACCAGTGATTTTTAAATAGATTCCTGTAACTAAATAAGATTTTCCTGAGGCATTCCAAGATCTATAATTAAAAAATTAATTTAATTGTATAACTGAAGCAACCTGTCACAAGTTAAAAATGTAAATGCACCATAACAACAAGCACATATCAAGTAATTGAAAAAAATATTTTTAAAATTTAAAATGCAAAGAGACTTTCTAACTCTTCCTTTCTTTATGAGATCCAATTCAATAGAATTATTCTCATTAATATCTCATATTATTTAAATTGATCTGAATCAGTCAAACACATTTCATGGTTCAGAATACAAATTTTTGGTTAATGTTTCATTTGTACTTGAAAAACTATGTGTTATCATGTATTGGGGAATACTTCTTTTATATCAGACCTAATGGATAAAATCTTGCCCTGATTATGTTCAATTAATTGTTCTGTCAGGTGTTATGTAAGGTAGAAGATCTCTACTATTAGTAGTATCCTTTTAACTACAACTAATTTTACTCTAAATGTTTGAAGTCTCTAGGGACACCCATGAAGGGCTAAGTAGATTGGGTTAGAATCTTTTCATACCCATGAGAGATAATCTAGTTTATATAAATTAAATGAGGTTGGCTCTCCCACTATGGGTCGGCACTGTTTTGTGATCTGGGATCCTACACTAAATAAAACACTAGCATTTACCCTTCTCTGCTTCCTGACTGTGGACACATGTGATAAGATGTGTAAAGCTCCTTCCATGATTTTTACACTATCGTGGGCTAGTCCCTTGAAGTATAAGGCAAATAAACCCTTCCTCGTTTATTTGCTTTGGTGAGGAATATTGTCAGAACAATGAGGAAAGAAACTACTACAGAAAATTGGTACTGAGAAGTGGGGTAATTGCTGTGATAAACTTGATCATGGGATTCTTGGCCTTTGGAATTGGTTTGCAGGATTAAATGGAAATGTTATGAAAATTGTGCTTGAAAAACCATACATGTTGTAAAGATGGCTTGATGAACCATTTCAGTGGGGAGCATTAAGAGCACAATGCCACAAGAAACTGAGAAAGTAAGTAGAGGTTTATGGAGCTTCAGAATGGAACAAGTGCTCTACTGGAAACTTTGGCAGGGGGATTCTTGCTGTATTCTGGCAACAAATCTGGCTGAACTCTACTGATGTGTCAAGAAACCATGTGAGGATGGATTCAAAAGCAATGAAATAATTTATTTGAGAAAGGATGTTTTAAGACAGCATGGCATTCAAGCTATGGCATGGCTGCTGCTCATCCCTCTTATTCAGAGAGAGAGAGAGAGAGAGAGAGAGAGAGAGAGGAGAAGAGAGAGAGAGAGAGGAGAGAGAGGGTGAGTTTTGGAAGGAATATTGAGTGAGCAAGTTAAAAATTGTGACCAAGAAGTGTAAAGTTGTCAAAGCATCTATAATTATTAAACAGAAATATCATTTCCTTCATTAGGACAATAGGAAAGGTTTTCTGAAGGTAAGAACCCTTACACCAAAGGCTCCAATTTTCCTAAATATAAATTTATTTAATAGGAGAATGCCTGAACTGAAAATGCCCTAGAAGACAATGGCTGCTCTTCAATAACTGCCTAGGAAGGTGATTTTTCAGGTTCAGCCCAGCAAGGAACATTGAGGTTGCCACAGCAGTGGCCTAAAGAGTCAGATTCCATCTAGAGAAATTAACACAATTTGATAGCACCATCCATGTGGCCCCAGTTTTGCAGGCATGAAAGATGTAAGGGTAAGAGGATCTTATAGTCTTGCTCCAAGGTTTCAGAGAGCCACTGAGGGGTGGACAATGTGTGGCAGGGTCAGAGTCCCTGAAAGGAGGCACTGAAAGGTCACAATGTGAAGGTATAAAAATGAAGCCTAAGTTGCAATGGAGAGCACAGGATATTGGAGATGCCAGGATCATGGGACAGCTGCCTAGGAAAGCTGCAGGCATGAAATTAATTCAGCCCAAGAAATGTGCTATCCGCCAGGCGTGGTGGCACACACCTTTAATCTTAGCACTTGAGAGGCAGAGGCAGGCTGATCTCTGTGAATTTGAGGCCAGCCTGATCTACAGAGTGAGTTCCAGGATAGCTGAAGCTACAGAGAGACCCTGTCTCAAAAAGACCAAAAAGAGAAAAGAAAAGAAAAGAAAAGAAAAGAAAAAAGAAAAGAAAAGAAATGTGCTACCTGTACTTCTACTTTGGGCAACAGAGGTGTAGGTTGGGGCTACACAAACTCTTTGGAGCCTAGATAAATCAGTCACAAATCTCTGCTGGGTTTTGGTTTTGATTTGGTCCTATGACTCATTGCTCTGTCCCCATTCCTCCATTTTTAAATGTGAATATTTATTCTATACCAGTGTACTTTGGAACTATGCAATGAGTTTTTAAATTATTTTTATTGATTTAAAAATATTTTATTTGTTATTTTTTACTTTATTTTATGTGCATTAGTGTAATGCCTACATCCAAGTTAGTGCACCCATGTCATGCAATGCCCATGGAGGTCAGAAGAGGGCATCAGATTTCCTGGAACTGAAGTTACAGATGGTTGTTAGCTTCTATGTAGATGCTGGGAATAAAATCTGGGTCTTCTGCAAGAGTAACCAATGCTCTCAACCGCTGAGCCATCTCTCTAGTCTTGTAATTAGATTTTGTTGTAGGTGTCTCACAGTTAAGAGATTGCCTGAGTTTCGGAAGAGACTGCTCACTAAACTTTGAACAGTGTTAAAATAGTTGAACACTTGGAAAGTTTGAAATTGTTCTAAATATATTTTGCATTAAGAGACGGTCATGAACCACAAGTGATAGAATGTTATGGTTTAGAGGTGAGGTATTTGAGCTGAGTTTGATGGTTCACACTTATATTCCCAGCCCTTTGTGGGCCAAGATGCGTGATTCTCTGTGAGTTTGAGACAGCATAGTTTACATAGCAAGTTCTGGGCCAGCTACAGCCATATAGTAAGACCCTCTCTCAAAAAATGTGGTAAGTTGGGGTGTGAAGTTGACAAACTGTGGAGTTATGAAGGTTAGTATTGGTTGTCAACGTGAGAGAATCTAGAATTAACTAGAAGTAAATTTGTGAAGGATTAGCTAGAGGTGGGTTGCAATGAATCTAGGCTAGGGCTGAAGATCTGTCTGTCCACACTTCTCAACTACATCCCTAACTGGTAGTTGGAGGTCACTTGAATTTTAAAGACAGGTCTTCTTTCCACTGTTCTGGTGAACCAGAGGGAAAACGCATCTAGTTTTGTATCCCAGGGTTTTTTTCCCAACATTTTGAAAAAACAAACAAACCAACCAACAAATACAAAACCTTATCCCAACACTGACCTTTTCCTTGGTTTCATGAAGTGCCAGCTACTAAGGTAATGGCATTGCTCTTTCATGGTCTGCAAAATCAACTCCATTTCCCACAGAATAATACCACACACCTGAATTCTGGATTTTAAAATCTTAGCTAACAATGATTCCAGTCAAGGATGATGAAAAGCAATGAGAAGCAAATAGGAAAACTAGACTTCATATTTCCTGAAGATACACCTGTTGTAAATACCATGAAGCTCCCAAGTCTGTCCTCTGAGTGAGACAGAAAGGTTTCTGGAACATCAAACCTTTAGTGTAGGCCTCCTCAATGTTCACAGCTCCACAGGGCCGTGGGTGCCAGCAACATATCATAGCACACCCTTTTGTCTTGAACCTCTCTTCTCTATTGCCAGACTTTGCCTATCTTCCAGAAAGAAATTAAAATCCAAGTGAAAGTCAGTTAAAATATTCTGGTATAATTCAGTGGCAATAATTTATAGACTCTGTTCTGAACCTCTTGCTTAATAATAATTACTTTCAGTTATATCACTAAAGTGAATCTTCTAGTAGTCACATTCACATCAATAAAATAGAAACATGAGAGATTAATCTAATAATGTGTTTTATATTTATACAATTATCTCTAATGATCTAATTATAGAATGATTGTTTCCACAGTTTTGTTTGTATTATTTGCATATAGTGTATTATTTGTCTTGAGAGCATCTCACCTGTTTGGTCACATTTCAAGACTCCAGAGCCATAAGTCACTAGTAGCTCCCATGCCAGAAAGAAGAGCTCTGATAAATTGCATTCTTGCCCTGTCTGTGTGCCTTGGGTGTCTGCTTCCTCACTTGACAGTAAAGGCTCTGGCTCCATGCTTTGTTAATTTTTTCAAAGCCAATGTTTTATTAAAGCTCTGTGTATTTCATACAAAATTACATTACAAATCAAATGTAGACCCACGCCCCCTTCCCTACCAGAGCTCATGCATTCTGCCAAACATATTTTCCATCTTTTTTTCACTTGTTAATTTTTTAAATTAATTTTATTTATATTCTTGGCTGTTTAAGGAAACCATCCAGCCTACAGTGCTCAATTTACAGATAATGTTAAATTAGGGAACAAAATCAGAATTTGAAATTAAGTTGAAACAATGTCAAATGTGTGAGGGCCCCCTAGGTTCAATTTCTAGCACTATTTTTAAAGAAAGAAAAACAGTCCTCAGATACAATATGGAAAATGGTTCAGTTTGTCTTTTTTGTTTTGTTTTGCTTTTAGTTTTTAAATTTTAACTTTTAATTTCCCAGAATGATTTTATTTCTAGAATTTCATCTAGGTGTTTTACATTTTTTTGTATGGGGCCTATAGAATAATTTAAGAGAAAAGGATGAAAAACTTCTGGTGACTGAAAAATGAAAAAGGGGTATTCCCTCATGTCCTTGAATACAAGCTAAAAAAAAAAAAAAAAAAAAAAAAAAAACAAAAAAAAAAAAAAAAAAAAAAAAAAAAAAAAAAAAAAAAAAAAAAAAGAAAAAAAAAAAAAAAAAAAAGGGAGCTGGTCCTCAAGGGAGGAGGGAAGTCAGTTTTTGAATAAGTTCCCCAAGACTCTTTCCTTTGGGGGGCTGCACACAGGCCAAGCATGGTTTTCCAGAGTATAGCCCCAAACCAGAGACAAGCAGCAAGAAGGCAGCAGCCTTAANTCTCCCAGCTCATTATTGAGTCCGGTTTTCTACTGGCCCTAGAACCTTACTCCCTTCCCCCCTTCTTTTTGGTGTTCCAAAGGATACTCAAAGCATCCAGCTGGCCTGGCTGTGCTGGGAAATAAATCTACAGACAGCCGCTGATGGCACAGCGGAGAAGGGAGGAAGAACATCGTGAAGGCGACATTTTGGGAATTGTTTTCAAACATTAGCTTACTGTTTTTGCATAAACGGCTTATGAAGCTGACACGGGACCATCTCAGAAGAGCCAGGCAGCTTCCTCAATGTCTTGCTTCCTTTTCTGAACGTTATGAATATTATACCCTTCTTTTTAAATTATTCTAGATTATGCAAATGTCAATGGTATGAAACACCACTGTATTGGAAGAATTAATTTATTACTTTAGTGACGTCGTACCTTAGCTAAAATGACAAACATTAGGGATACATAGTAGCCACCATGATTTGCATAACATTTGTAATGAATTAAATATTTTTGAACATACTTCTTCAAAAGCCAGTGTCTTATTTTTCAGATCAACACAAAACACAATGATTACTCTAAACTCAATATTTTCAAACTCACATATTTAAAGTCATGCAAGCTGCATCTTTCTGAATAGAATTACTGGCTGCCAATTTTATACTTCTTTCTTCAGCTATATACCTTTTGATATTTACAATTTTTACATTTCTGTAAAGTAGATTCTGTACACTTAATGTTTTCACTGCCTTTGTGAAGCTGTATATACTTGCATAATTTTGTGTGTAAATTGAATGATGGGACTTTCAATACAGTATCATTAAAGCAATAACTACTTAATATTATGAATATATTCAAGACCATTTTTTGGTCTTTTTGAACAGGGTCTCCCTGTAGTCCTAGCGGTCCTGGGAACTCACTCTTATAGACCAGGCTGGCCTTGAATCCAAATTATCCGCCTCTGGCCTCTGCCTCCCACGTGGCTAGGATTAAAGGTGTGCACCACCACACCCGGCCCATTTCATACACAAGAATCCCCTTTTCAGGTTTAGATACTTGAAGTACACAGATGGACTTAAAATAACCGATGCAAACAGTTTCACAAGCTTTGGTGATGTGGAGGGAAAGCACAAGTTTTGTATTTTGTCTACTTGAATTAGTATGACTAAAAGTATCAAAATGATTTGGCTTCATTTGTTTGTAGAATAATATACTATGACTGACATTCAGGTTCATGTTATCCCTAGACAAAGATACCCATGATATGTCTATGAAACTGAATATAGATTTTAACTGAAACCCAAGAGGCGGTAAACAGAACCATACATTGTAATTTTTAAAAATTTGGGGCAAAAATGTTAAATGAAGTAAATTTTTGATGAAGATTATGAATTTGATCTCTTACATTTATTTTGTTGATGGATTGCCATAAGGGCGACTTTTACATTTTATAGGTTATGGAATTTGAAATTATTCTTAGCGTATTTAGAGATTGTTGGTCAATAATCCTATTTCTTTAAGCTCTGTGATCTTTAACAGTTTTATTAAGTTCATGGACCATTTTACAAACAAATCAATTTACCTTTGTTGGCTATCAGTTGAAGATTTAGCATCTTGACTTTTGGAGGTAAAGTACAATAGTTTGGTTTACAGGGAATCTGACTCCTCTTCTGATAATCTGTAGGCATTCCTCTGATACAACAGTGCTACATTTCCATGCAGGCAATACAACGCATACAATAAAAAATTGAAAATGAATAAATTAAAATATTTTAGCATATGGGTTAATGTTAGGGTAGTTTACATTTGGATATAAAAACTGTTTTCTTTGCTCAGATGTTACGGATTAAGATCATACTTGTCAAAATCTTGTGGTTTATTTTTACATACTCTGAGAAATTTCAATACTAACAATTGATACAATTGGTTTATTGTTCATTTTGGGAAATCTAACACTTGTTTTTAATCAGAAAGTTATGAGAGGATAGACAATGATCACTTCTCCATTGAAAGTCTTCAAATCAGATAGTATTTATGTCTTATAGCATCAAGATAACTAGCAAGTAAGATAAAATGCTAGAAGGATACAAGATACATGTACTTCAATTTTGTTCTACTGATCTAAGTGTCTATTTTTGTGCCAGTACCCATGCTGTTTTCATGACTATTACTCTGTAATAGAGTTTTGAAGTCTGGTATAGATCCCCCTGCATTACTCTTTGTGCACAGGGTTGCCTTGGATATCCAAGGTCTTTTGTTTTTCATAGGAAATTTTAGGTATTTTTTTTTTTCTAATTCTGTATTGATTTGAAAATAATGGGGATTTATATTGGATTAAAGTGGAATTCTATAATATTACTTTGGTAGTAGGTTTTTCATTTAACTATTTTTAATTCTTCAAATCCATGAGCATGGGAGGTGCTTCCATCTTCTGATGCCTTCCCCTGATCTCCTTCTTCAAAGATTTAAAATTGTCACTGTACAGATCTTTAATGCCTTTGGTCCAGGTTTTGTTCTGAGATATTTTTATGGGACTTATTAGGAAATTGTGAATGGGAGAGTTTCCACGTACCTTCTCTTCTCAATCTGTTATTGGCATATAGAAAGGTTACAGATTTTTGTTAGATTAATTTATATAACCTTGGACATTTTAAATGAAAACTAGTTATCTTCTACTAAGAGATTTTCTGGTGGAATTTTTGGTTATTCTGTACGGATATAATATTCCTCTCATCTTTCAAAAAATGGATTATTTTTGACCCTTTCTTTTCCAATTTAGTACTCTTTTTAATTTCCCTCCCTTTGTCTTATTAGCTCATAGCAAGAGTTTAAAGTACTATATTGGAAAGGAGTAGAGTTAGTGGGCAGCCTTGGTGGGTTCATGACTTTAACGGGAATGCTTCTAATTTTCGCCATTTAATATGATGTTGGTTGTGTGTTTGTTGTATATAGCTTTAATTATGTTGAGGGACATTTCCCTCATTGCTCCAATTACCTCTAGGACTTTTTTAAAACATAAAGGCCAATGTTGATTTATCAACGGGAAATTTCGGCCATCAATTGAGATGACCATGTGATTATTTTCTTTGAGTCCATTTATAAGATTTATCGGCCTTTATTGATTTTCTTATGTTGGACCATCCCTTCATCTCTTGAATAAATCTGACTTGATCAATGTGAAATAATCTTTTTTGATGTGTGCCTATATGGGGTTTGCAAGTATTTTGGTGAGGAATTTTTATGTCTATATTCATTATCAATTGTGGGGATCTATAGTTTTCTCTTTTTGATTGTATCTTTGAGTGGTTTGGGTATTACAGTGATGCTGGCATAATAGAATGAATTTGGGAAATTCCTTCTGTTCTCTCTATCCTTTTGAACAAACTTAGTGAATATTGGTTAAGGCCCTCTTTAAACTTGTATTACTATGAAATTCTCCCATAAATCCTTCTGGGCCTGTGAGTTTTTTATTTGGGTGGTTTTGTGTTATCTTTCAAGTTTCCTCATATCGTTATGGATCTGTTTAAGCTGTTGATCTCTTTTCTTGGTTTATGACATTTGGTGCGATGTTCACATGAGATTTCAGATATTTCATCCATTCTTTTAGTTTTCAAAATTTAAATAAGCAATATTTGTTTTGTAAAGTACAACTTCCCATGTAATATTCTGGATCCTTTTGTTATGTCTTATTGATGTTACCCCCTTTCATCTCTTAATTCTTGTTGGTTTGGAAGCTGCTCTTTCTCATTTTAGTTCTATTGGGCACTAATAATCGTGTTTGGTATTTATTTTGGCTTATCCTTTTCAAAATACCAAATTTTTTTTCTATTTCATTAGTCTCTGCTCTGATTTTTCTGTTATTTATTCTTTTCAGTTTGGGTTTGGATTCATTTGTTTTTTCTCATTCAAGGTCTTGAGTTGCAACCTTAAGTCTTTTATTTGTACTCTTCTCAGTTTTTTTTTTTTGTTTTGTTTCATTTTAATGAAGGCACTTTGAAGCTGAGACATTATTCTTGGGACATGCTTTTTAAAGTGTTCCCAGAAGTATTTGCTTGTGTTGTGATAATTGATCATTTTTTGTTTAAAATCCACAAACACTTTTTTTATAAAATTATTTTTATTGATGTTTGTGTATTTCATACATCATTTCTCAGTCCACGTTCTTGGACACATTCCCACTTCCATGCCCCCCACCCACCAATCCCCAGTTCACTCATTATGCATATATATCTTGCATCTTCTTTTCAGTCTTTTTTTAAGTTTTATCTGCAGAGTACTTTTGTCATTGTTGTTCCCCCCAATTTGTATTGCTCCCAAATATACATATATATGTCACATAGATACCAAATTTATGGCCTCTGAAAATAAACTGTGTGTTAATTCCAAATTATGCTTTAAGAGGTTCACATTTTCCCTTTTAATTTTATATTATCTAAGATATGATAACATACCTCCCCCCATATACACCAATTCCAAAGTCTGAAAATAAGTGTCGTTAATTCTAGAACCAATTAATGGGATTACCTGAATGTATACACGCTGCTTTCAATCTAAACCTAGAATTATAACATTAACATTGTTCAGCTTTGCCTGTCGACTAGGGATTTGGAATTTAGCATCCACAAATAGATATACCGTTCACCTTTTATGTTTTCTGGGACTGTGCTACTTCCCTCAGCATTAATGGATTCTAACTCTTTCTATTTACCTGCAAGGTTCATGGAGGTCCATCTTTCTTTACCACTGCATAGAATTACATTGTAGTAGATGTACCATATTTCTCTCTCCACTTGTCAGTTGAGGGACACTTGGGTTGCTTTCATCTCTTTGCTTTTGTGAAGAGTGTTGCAATAAACATAGATGTTGATGTATTTTTGTGGTAAGATGAGTCTTAGAAAGATCACAAACAAATGACTTAACACTGCAGCTTAAAACATTTGAGAGACAACAACAATGAACACCAAAACCCAATCAGAAAGGAAGAAATAAACAAAATCAGAGCAGAATCAATGAAAAAGAAACAAAGAAACAATACAAATAATTCAATGGAAAAATTAAAATTAAAATAAAGAAATGGGAAAATAACCTTTCCTTAATTTTTAGGTCAAGCTTCCTTTCCCTTCAATTCATGTTGAATTTTATTACTTCTATACAATGTATTTTCCTTCCATAAATATATTTCCATTCCTATACACCTTACAAAATTTTTTTTTCAGATGGAGGCAATAAATCGGTCTAAGGAAATATTACAGGATGGAGGAAAATGGTGGTCTGTTTTAATTCCTGGACCAAACAACACCCAGAGGACAGAATTTTAACTTTCCTTTCTATCTTATAATTTACTAACCTACTATCACTGTAAGAGAGGCCCACACTGACTCCATTTTGAGTATAGCCACCATTCTAAGTTGTTACTAGAACTTGCCCAATTCAGGAGAAAAGGTCAGTTCCTCAAAGTTTATTGGAAACTTACCTTTTCTGAATGAGGTCAGTTGCTCTAGGCCTCAAGAACAGCTAACTTAAACTTGTTAAGATAACTGTTGGTACGTGAGGGCAGATGGACTGATCCAACATTTCCTCATTCCAATTTCAGGATTATGTATAAAGATAACTGTTGGGAATGTGGGGGGGCTGCGGGACAGACACCCACCATGAGTTTTAAAACCCCTGCTAATTATCCAATAAGGCTAGACTACCCAAACCCTGCTAAAATCCCCCTAAACCCTGTATAAAAGGACTGCAGGCCAAGTAATCGGGGTCTGAGCCTTTTCCCTCCCACCTCAGTATGCTGGTTTACTTTTTTCCTGAAATAAAGTTCTTGGTTTTTCCATTTTTCCTTTTTTTGGTTTTTATGTCTGGTGTAGATTCTCGGACCCTAACATCACTATATGGCACATGACATTCAGTTGTTCTTTCAAGCTACCACAGCTTGTTTCCTTATCTTTTTTGTTATCAATATTTACCCCTATCCAAACCCTCCTTCTTTGATGAAGTCATCCTGTTATTTCAAAGCACTTGATCCCATAAAGAATTATGTCTGGGCTGGAGAGATGGCCTAGCGGTCTAAGGAGTGCTGACCAACTGCTCTTGCAGAGGACCCGGGTTCGATCCCCAGCACCCACATGGCGGCTGAGAACCGTCTGTAACTTCCAACTCCAGGAGAAACTCCATCCAGGGGAGTCGAGACTCTTCTGACCTCCGCGCATTGCACTACATGGGCACAACGTCGCTGCAGACAATACCATTCTACACATACGAAAAAATAAATTAAAAAATAAAAAAAACAAACAAAAATTAAAAAGAATATATGTCCACAGAAGGATATCCTCATTCTTGCTGTTCTAGTATGCTTTCAACTATTCGCAGGTGGGAAACTAACAATTGTGCCAATACTGTCTTGACTGACCAATCACTGAGGGACACCACCATTTTGAGGAAAGACAGACCACATGTTCAAACTGAGCGACCTTTGGTAAATGGAATAACTTTACTTAAAATTTCATTTGATCTTTTAATATTGACTCATTTTTATGTGAATACTTACTAAAACTTTACTTTTGCTTCTCCTCAATTACACAGAAATCTGCCAAGTTGGTTTGAGTATTTCTTAACTGCTTCCTCTGTACTGGGAGGTCCTCCCCCTCAAAAAAAAAAAAAACAACCAGAAAAAAAAAAAATTATAAATTTTTAAAACTTTAATTTCTTATCAAGAAGTTTTGGGAGCTGGAAAGATGGATTCAACAGTTAAGAAGCACTGGCTGCTCTTGTAGAGGACACAGGTTTGATTCCCCAGCAGGCACATTGGACAGCAACATTGTCAGATACACCTCCTGTTCAGAAGGAAATCCATTGGCCCTCTTCTTGACCCTCCATGGTATTTGCGATTGACATGAGTCCACTTACATCAATTCAGGTAATATACTCATGTAATAAAATAAAGAATAAAGAATATTTTTCAGTGAGAAACAGTGCCTTATAATCAGTAGAGTATGCTTAACATTGTGTTATGAGATATGTCAATCATAGGGATCAAATGACAGAATTCTCTAATAAGATAAAGGTACATCCAAGTTTGTAGTTCCCCAATTCATTATTTGTGGTTGAAACCTTTTAATAAAAAATATGGGTTGAGACCTAGGTTCAAAAAAGTTCTGTGAGACATCAGAATGAACAAACTTTTAAGTTCAGTCCCAGTCTTAAAACTAATGCTAAGGCTAGACTGACTTTTCCTTCAGATACACCTTTAATGTGGCTTAGAAAAGCCCCACTCTCCTCCCTATTGAGAAAGTATCCCCGAACTTTTCCCTATACATCTGTTCTGCCTGGTCATGTCAGTGCGAGTGGACAAAATATTTCTGCTACCCTACAAGAGAGCTCATCCAACATGATGCCAATATTCTCTTCCTCCCATGCCAATGGGAAACACCTAAAAGCTACCAAGAAAGTAAGGCACAGCTCTTGTTTCTGCAATATAAAATCTGGCCCTTGGAGCCGGGCATGGTGGCACACGCCTTTAATCCTAAATCTTGGGAGGCAGAGGCAGGTGGATCTTTGTGAATTCAAGGCACCCTGGTCTACAGAGTTCCAGACAGCTATGGCTACAGGGAAACACAAAAATAAAAATAAAAATAAATAAATAAATAAATAAATAAATAAATAAAATAAAACCTGGCCCTTGGATGCCAACACCATAGATCCTACAAATCAGTGCCTACACTATATCTGTTCTTCTGTGAAAGTGGCTGAACAATTTGAGACAAGGTGTGGTGACACGTTCCATGGTAGTTGCTAGGTACCCACATGGGATTTTGTCACAGACACCCATAAAGGCTGAAAGGAGAGGCAAAGTGTGACTAGCAAACCATAAGCTGAGGGAAAATGCTATTAGGGAGGTTGGCAGAAGAACAAGTTCATCAGTGTAAAAGCTGTACACAGAAGCCACTGCTCATTAGATGGCTGCCTGCCTGGCATTTTTTGAGATAGTCAAATACCACTGGCAATAAGAATTCCTTATGCACTCATTTAAAATTTTTGGTTAATTTATATTCATTTTACATATATACATGTTTTATTTTGCAGTACACTCAGTTGCTTAAGAGAACATGTACATTCTTGAAACTTTATTTTACAGACATGTATTACGATGTTCATGTAAGTGCTGGGAACTGCACCTGGGTGCTCCACAAGAGCAGCCAGTTCTCATAAAGGTAGAAACATCTTTCCAGTCTCCTCGTTCATGCACTTTAATAACTTTGGACAAAGAACCACGTCTGTTTTAGAAAGTATGAGAATAATTAAATGTGTACTGCATACTTTTAAAAGGCTTACTTTATTTCTAATTTTCAATCACTAATTACATGCATATGTTTATGGGATAAATTATAGAAGTTATATGTCACAAGATGAGTGAAATAGAATATCTATCCACTGCATTATTTTACTTTTCTAGAGTATATATTAACTATAGTCACCCTGCTGTGTGATAGGTTACTAAAACATGTTTCTCTGTACAATTCAAACCTCGTATTCTGTGAGCACCACCCACAACCACCTCTGGTAACACCATATTAGTCTCTGCTCTGAGACAGTCTTAGAGTCCACACAAGTTAGTATTGTGGTGCTCATCTTTCTGTGCCTGCTTCATTTTTGCTTAACAGTGTCTTGTTTAAGTCCTCTGAGCCATGTGACAAGGTGTTTCAATGATTAGGCGTTTTCTCTTTTTAATGAATATTTCATTGAACAGTAGTATAGTTGTTTGTCATTATCCTCATTTTTTAAAATTTAAAAACTTAATTTCAAGACACTCATATTTTTCTTGCTGATGTGGAAAAATGGACTCTTCATAAGTCATGTGGAGACCTAAGTCAAGAAGTACTCCATAGCACAGTTGGTGGCCTGGTAAGCTGAGCCTGGTTAACGGAGGCATCAGTCATGCATGTGAAATATGTCCAGGCAAGTAGGATAATGAATGAAGCCTTTCCCTTGGGCCCTAACTGGGCATTGGGTTTGCAGGTTTGTTCTTTCCTATGTGACTTTCCAGACATGTAATGGGAAAATCATGAGATCAAAGCCAAAGTTAGGTGAGGAGAGAGAGTTTGTTTCATGCTAGTAGCTAGCCCGCCAGCATGGGCTGAAACCAGCAATCATTCCTTAATGGAGTCAGCAAGGTGACTGAGTCTCTCAAATACTTTACACCCTGGAGACAAATGCAAGCAAAAGGCATGTATCATACACGTGGTAAAACAGGTAACAGGCAAACACAAAGGCCCTGGAATGTGGCATCTTGGTCTACAGATAACAAATGTGACATCCTGGGCTGCTTTAGCGATACATAATATCAAAGGCTGCAGGAATGTAACTTTCTGAGGAAACAAACCTGCTGTCCTAGGTAAAGTTGACAGAAATGTCTCCTATCATGGATAATCACAGGGGGCAGAGAGGATGGCTCCAGACTGTCCTTGTGCTGTTTATCCCCATTATTTTAACGCTGTCAGGTCTTTTAGTAACCAAGCCTATTTGGCCATTTCCACCATAACATCCCTCTGGGGGTTCCACTGTTCATTCATTAAAGAGGGTAAGCAGGAGCATGCATCACAACAGGTGCTAAGTCCTCAGTACTTCTGCTATTCTTTTAGCTCCCCTTTATCTCCCCACAGGGTTTATGCCAGTTTTTCTATAGGCTTGAAATTTCGAGATGTATCTTTCTTCTTTCTGTTTCCATGCTTAGGTCTCCTGGATTAGGGCCAGATTCTGAAAACTCAGCAGTCTGCTATAGGCTCCTGCTGTGAAAACCTACACTGGTCCCCACAGGACACTGTTTCACTTAGAGATGGGGCTCTGGGTCTATTTTGGTTCTTAAGGCAAGTATTCCCTCTAAGAAGTAGGTTTGAAAGACTAAACCACCATTATTTTGTTGAGGAAGCCCAAAGGAAACAATGAGAGCTGCCTTGGTCTTTTGCCTCTCCACTGGGCCTTTTTTAGTCTTTCCCTCTATGACGTTGTGTCCACTGAGTGGCAGCACAGGATAGTCATCCAGAGAAAAAATGGTGGTGGGCAGTGCCTTCTGTCATATAGCAGTATCACAGTCAAACAGCCTCATTTTAAGCCACAGAAGCAAAACTTCCTACAGAAGTGAGGCAGGGCAGGCTGGCCCAGGCAGTGCTCGTGGTGAACTCAAGCTGTCTCGTTAGTTTCGTCCATGACTCACAGGGTAGAGGGGTGAGCACCCCCACCCTTCTGGCCATGTTCAAAGACAATCTTACCAACATGGGCTATGGTATCTACATACCTTCCTTTCTGTTTCCTGTGTCTGCATAGGTCATTCTCAGCAGTCCCTTCATGACTCTTGAAGATGCTGTCCAAAGGATTCTCCACAGAAACACCCTTGGATATCACTTTTCTCTTTTGAGATGCTAATGTGAACTTTAACAGCCATAATCATAATGGGAAATCATGTCAGGAGTCAAACTGATGCTACAGATGGAGATAGACTTCCTCACATTTATCTCACCACTCCTCTCTGTGGCACATGCCACACACGACTGCATTTGCAAGTGCAGCACTGCATTTATGTGAGAAAACTAGGACAAAGAAAAGAGAAAGTGTAAAAGTCATTGCTGCCTGTTTAAAGAAGGGAGAAAAAGTTGGAGAGTATGTGTAGTTATTGTTTCAGTGGTTGGCAGTGGGCTGCTTTCTTTGCAGAGGACCTGGGTTTGATTCCAGCACCCCCTTATGGCTAACAAGCATTCTGGTAACTCTAGTTCCAGAGGCAATCTGACCATGCCCTCTTCTGACCTTCATCGGGACATTGGCTATTTGGACATAGGTTGCACTTTATGTGTGCATGTTAGAAAATACATTCATAACCATAAAATACAAATAATAAATTAAATACACTTTTAAAAATTCAGAAGAAAGTGTTAAGGACCTCAGTTGTGAACCAGTTCCAGCTCACCTTAACTGGCTATTGATGGAGACGCAGAATCAAGCCCATGTTTATAGCATAGAAAGAAGTTTTCTTACCACACAAGAAATCACCCCCCCCCCCTTAGTACTTCCTGATACACTGGACGGCCCTTTAGAATTTTGCTGAAGGCCAAAACCAGCCATCTGAACCGAGGACAATGATGGTTAGAAATGCCTCCTCCTGGGCTAAGGCTGTTGTCAGGTTCTTTCTCAGTTGATATTTCCAGCAGAAAGAGCCACAGTGGGATATACTTGCCTCCAAAGTATCCTAGAAATTCTTCAGACTCATGCCTCTAGAGTAAAGTCTCAGAGGATTCAATTTTCAGATATGACACCAGGGCTGTGGTATAGAACTGAGCAGCCACTGAGCCAAGGGGAACCGGGTAGCTTCTCTGTGCTGTGATTCAACACTTAGAAGTTCCCTCACTGCAACTGCCTCAGTGCTTCCAAAATGCTGGGTGCTGTAGTGGTCTTCCAGACTACTTTGCTGGTCTAGCTTTATCTGGAGAGCCACAAATTGAGGAGGGTTTATGGTGGCCATCTGTACACAGCAGCACCCAATGGCCAGCTGCCATCTCTAACCATCTATTTCTCCCAGTGCAGTTTCCTCTTCAACACCAATATAGTCAGATGGAAAGGAAGGAAACCGGCATTCCTCAGTTCACGGGCTTATATCATGATGGCAGAAAGGGGGGGGGGGGGGCAGATTGCAGATGTTGACTCTCGGACCTACCTGTTAAATCCGTTTCTCAGGGATCTTGAGGGGGCCATTCAGGCAAAGTGCTTCTCGATTCTCATTTACATGAACACTGGGAGAGGGGTGCACATGGGACCTCTTTTCACAAAAGCAGGATTCTCATTTATATTAGTATTCTCATGTCAGCATGTTCTCATATGTTCCTAATTGTTAAAATTTCGTACGATTATGATAACTTTTCAATGGCAGTGTGATATTCCAAAGTCTGAATTTGATTAGTTAAATCATTTATTTGTTACTTTCAAGCTTCCCTATGTTGAATGAAATTAAGTAAGGTAATCTAGTTATAAAGTATCACACAGATTAAAAAAAGAATTATATTGAGGTTCCCTTTATATCAGAAATTACACAGTTCTTTTGGAATTTTGAAGAAAAATTCTCTAGATAATGAATATAATTTATGAATGTTACAAAGAATGATCAGCGTTATAGCAGCACCATCGCTTCTGCAAACAGTGGATTTGCGGATAAAATCACAAATAGATAGTAAAAATATAATTGGTCCTGACTGCTTCTCATCTCCTGTTTCGTGATATTATTATGTTATTTTTTTTTGATACATTATTATTCATCTTTTAGTCTGTGAGCCGATGTATGGTGTTTTGGTTATGAGTATTCACAAACACATAATGGAGATCAGAGAACAGCTTTTTCAGAGTCCACTTCCTGCTTCTCTGTGGGATCCGGACTCAAATTCAGATTTGTCAAGTTGCAAACATTTTTTTATCTATGAGCCATCTTGCCATCTGTGGGAACAGCAATCTGGATCAGACATATCTTGTGAGTATGCCGGCTACCAATCTACTTACATATTAGGTGGAGCTTAAGATACAGGGCATGCTCTGTGTTCTGATAACAGGTGCTCAGAAGTCAGGAGTCAGCTTGCTTTGTCAGCACACCCCTTTTTCTGAATAACCCCATGAGTTGGGGTGATATTGATGGTTCTGGAGATCTAAGATTGGCCACTGGAAGTGATGTACACAATGAGGGCCTTCCTACCCAGACCTTATGCTCCTAGGAGGCCTGATTCAAAACCTATATTAGAGCTTTAATAAAAGATTCATGGATTTGCACCACCTGACTGATCCCTGGGCTGTTACTGCACACTGCTTTGGTGTTTGGGGCCATAACAACACGGCTCTTCAGCTCTTTTGGTCTGGAGCCAGAGCTCCAAGATGCACATTTGACGCAGGACTATCAGCCCATGCATGTGCCCTCTTCAGCCTGTCCAACCACAGGGTCAGCAGCCCCACAAGCCATCCAAAGAACTTTAAATATATACTGGTTGAAAATTACAAAAATTTAACTATTTTACATAAGTTTGCATCTCCAATAAACCATCTGCAAAAGAGTGAGCCTTGACAGCCTGAAGGCCTCACTTGCTCTGAGACAGCCAGGTAGAGGAGGACAAGGACTGCTCCTTGGTTCCTGACTGCAAGGGCTTCTTGGGATTGCTTTCCTGAACTCTAGATTTTCATTGAACTAAGGTAGATTCAGTAGCCAAAAAGCTGACCCACAAGTCTTATCTGCTGCCAGCTGAGCCCAGCTCTTCAGCACTAGCCCTCCATGTGTGTGTTGGAACATACTAACTATATTTGAATCTCTGGACCTAGGTCAACCAGACAAGTTTTTGGATGTCACCATCAGAATTACATGTGTGCAATAGTATAATGGTCTTTAAAGGAAGAGTTTTAGAAAATGTTGAGGCTTGTAGACTTCATGCCAGTCTCACAGAGACATCAATGTAAGAAGAAACAGGCAACCACAGTTCCCAAATTCCCCAATAGTTGACAGGCTCTACAGAATTTTGGCATGACCTACAGTATACAGTTTGGGGAGCACTGGCCAACAATTTACATTGGTCTTGTTTCAGAGCAGAAGTATGGTACATTGGTTAACAATTTTGCTGCTTGTAATAGCTTGCTAAACTGGAGCAGCTAAGTGCCAGGGACTTTGTGAATGAATCCATCCTCCACTGGGAACTGAAATCTCAGAATGGCATCTCTTCAATGCCATCTTCGGGCTGAATTCTGAACATTCAGTGTTTCACTTTCTGCAGAGGGGCTATCAGCTTCTTCTTTCCTGCCAGACTTGGCAACCTGTGACTCTTGAACTACCACCTAAAGGCTGCTGAATTCTTGTTGTCCTGGTTTTGGGCTATACTCTGTGTTCAAGTTTGTCTTCCATTGCTGGAAGACAAAACACTTGACACCCACTTGGGGAGGAAAGGATTTATTAGCTTACTCTCCTGGGTCACAGTTCACAGTCTCAGGGAGCCAAGGCAAGAACTCAGGGCAGGGAACCTGGAGCAGGAGTGAAGTACAGGCCATGGAGGAATGGCGGCTCACTGGCTTGCTACTCCGGCTCTGCCCAACCTACCTTCTTATACAGTACAAAACACCCTGCCCAGGGTGGCCCCACCCACAATGAACTGATCCTTCTCACATCATTCAACAATCAAGACAATACCCACAGATGTGGCCACAAGGCCAATCCAATGGAGCCAAGGCCCAATTGAGGATCCTCAACCCAGGTGTATCCAGTGACCTAAAGTTATCCAGCACAATTGACCCCGTGTCAACGTGACACACAAAACTCACTATTAAACCACCACGTTTCCATTTCTTATCCCCAGAGTATAACAAGGATCACAACCTCAGACAGTACAATCTTAAAAGCCCCACCGTTCTTAAAAAGGGGGGGGGGGTGTCCAAACGCTTAAAAGTTCAGTCCTATTAAAAGTCTCTACTGGGGGCTACTGTAAAATCCAAAACAAATAACTGTCCTATTTAAAAGGGAAGAATCAGGCACTCTCAAACAAAACTAGGTCCCAACAATTAGCTCAAGTCTGGACACCTGGAATTCACTCAAGATCTCTGGGCTACAAAGGGTTTTCGGCAGCTCCCCCTCTCTGACTTTGCGGTCCGTGGCACCCAGCTCAGCTCGAAGGCCCAGGCCGACTCCTTCCAAACCTGCCGCTGCTCTTGGTGGGCATCCATGGTCCTGCATCTCCAAAAAGCTGGGGTCCCCACTGAAACGGAGGCAGCACCTGCACCATGGCTCTTACTGACCTCTCCTGGTGCAAAGCGTCAGCTTCTCTCCATGAACCCTGCAATTTTGGGGTCTTCACTGCAACCGATGTGCACTTCCACCAATGGTTTGTCCTGACCTCTCACAGTGCCAAGCCTCGGGCTGCTCTCTCGACCCCCTCAAATTTCACACCAGAACCATATAGGAGACTCTACATGTTCCCAAGTCCTGCTTCTGGCTTGAGATTGAGTCTCCTTCTGGATCACAGCTTCCGGATTGCTGACCCTTAGGAATTTCTTCCCAGAAGATTTCACCCACAGTGAGGCGAGTCTATTGTTACTTACAGCTTATTTTTCAGCCCCAGCTAACCAGCATCAAGTGTTCCCAGTAACAAAGATTTCACTTCATGTTCTGGTCTCTGTGTTACTTACAGCTGATTCTTCCAGCCCCAGCTGACCAAACCCACAGATTACACAATCCTGATGATCTCTGCTCCTTTGAAACTAGAAACGTCACAAGCCACGCCTCATCTTCTACATGTCCTTCAGCAAAACTGCTCCAAGATCCACAGCAATGAGCTTTAGGCATTCAATGATCTTCCCAGCCCAAAGTTCCAAACACCTCCGCAATCCTTCCCCAAAACACAAGGTCAGGTCTATCACAGCAATACCCCACTCTTCTGGTACAATTTCTGTTCTAGTTTGTCTTCCTTGCTGTGACAAAAAACTCTGACCAACACCAACTTAGGGGGGAAAGGTTTATTTCTCTTAACTCCTGGGTCACAGTTCATTACTCAGGGAGCCCAAGGCAAGACTCAGGGCAGGAACCTGGAGGCAGGACTGAAGTACAGGCCCATGAGGAATGCTGCTCACTGGTTGCTTCTCAGCTCATGCGACCCACCCTCTTTTTTTTTTGATTTTTTTTATTAATTATTTATTTATGTATGTGTATGAATGTACTGTCTGCATGCAGTTTGTGGCACCCGTGTCGTGCAAGCGCCACGGAGGTCAGAAGAGGTGTCGGATTTCCCCTGGAACTGGAGTTCTCCCTGGAAGTTGGAGTTTTCAGACATGTCTCGGCCAGCCCATGTGGGTGCTGGGGATGTGAACCCGGGTCATCTGCAAGAGCAGTCGCGAGCTCCTTAACCGCTAAGCCTATCTCTCCACCCCCCGATCCCACCTTTTATACAGTACAGCACAACCTGCCCAGGGTGCACTACTCATTGTGGGCTGGGCCTCCACACTGCTTGTTGACCATCAAGACAATACTCCACAGAAGGCCACGGCCAATCCAATGAGGCCAATTTCCCCAATTGAGGCCCCTCAACCCAGGTGTGTCAAGTGAACACTAAGGCTAGCCAGCACACCTGGAAAGACATGGCGTGGCCTGTGTGCAGCCACCCAAAGGAAAAGAGTCTTGGGAGAACATATGTCAAAAACTGACTTCCCTCCTCCCTTGATGACCAGCTATAGCTTGTATTCAAGGACATGATGAAAGACCTTTCTCATTTTATAGTCTCCCAGTGCCACAGACCAACCCAGCCGGGGGTTCCCTCTAACTTGGGGAATCGGGGTCTTGGAAAGGAGGGCACAGGTTCGGCGATATGACAGACAGAAGACAGAAAGGACACCGAAAAGGCTTTGAATCTGCTGCGCTTTACTAAGAGCAATTCAAAGTTTTTATACCACAGAGCAGGGAAAGCGGATAAGGATTAGCACGTCTCCCAGGAACGAAAGACCCATTACTAAAGGAATTCACACCTGGGTTTCCAAGGACAGCAAGCCAATTAAATTTACACATCAATCAGAAGCATTTACACATGGTATATTGCTCACGCCATCTTGGCAGGGGAGATAAGCAACAAAAAAGTAGTCCTAAAACCACAAACCATATGGTTTTGTGTTTATGAAAATTGCGAGACCTTTGTTTTTTCTTTGAGAGTTTCATTTTGTTTCCCTCCCATCCTCCCTGGCATCCGATCTCCCCATCCTCCCAAGGCCGCATGGTAATCTTTAGGCTGGAATTCAAGCCATGGCCTGGGAGGGCCTCTTAATTAGTTCTGTTTTCCTTAAAGGAGAAGCCCTCCATGTGCCTCTGACCAAGTGTTGTATTTTATCATGCATAACTGTTAACTAAGATTTCTATTTTAATAATTCTATCAGGTGTAGCTCCTTGCTTAAGGTACATGAGCTTTTTATTTTATGAAGTCCCGGAAAAACACGTTTATTATTTGTTAACTGACCTATGATATCACTCAATGTAATGTTTTTCATGCATAATATCTTTCTGGGAACTTTTAGGAAAAAGGGGTCTTTAGATAATGTTTGTATGATTTTGCTTAGGTTCACAGATATCCATGCACGTTGTGTAAGTCAGATGTTAGTGGGGGAACCTTTTGTTTGCCTGATTTATTTCCCGACACATTTAACTGTCCCTTTGTCTGGGTTAATGTAATTAACTGAAGCTTAGTTTGTGCTGTACTCAGGAAAAGAGTCAATACCAAGAAAGACAATACGCAAAGCCCAATGCCCAGGAAGTGTAACATCTTTAGAGCGCATCGTGATCTTGGAAGCTAAAGCTGAGCATTCTGCCAGGGACATCAGGGAGCTTAGCATCGGAGGGCACGTATCTCCCATCTGCTAATATGACTTTCGTCATTGCTCACACAGACGACAATGGAGTTGGTGTGGCAGCCCAGAAGTTTTCCATCCTTTTTCTATTATTCTTCTAGAGCCCCATACAAAAAATGTAAAACACCTAGATGAACAGATGTTATAAGCCACAGTAAGACCCTGTCATATTTAACAGGGGGGAAAATTGTAATTCATGGATTAACATATCCAAACATGTGTCTATGCTAAAGTAACCTACCATAACTATTAGTGCTGCTTAAATACCTATATATCTAATTGCTTGTTCTTCATTAGTAGGATCGAAAGGTTATTCCTGGACAAACTGTCAGCCCATGAAAGGAAACAGCCAGAATTGACCAGAGTCCAAGTCAACAGCTCCAGAGAGAGTGGACTGTTTTACCTCTCATCCACCTGTGCCCCTTTTCTAAGCCTAGGGAACAACCTGCGGAAGAGGGGGCGTGGTAGAATGTAAGGGCTGCGATTGGGGTGAATGGTGAAACTACAGCAATGTAGCCTGTTTCTTCTTACATTGATGTCTCTGTGGGGATGGCATGAAGTCCACAAGCCTCAACAGTTTCTAAAACTCTTCCTTTAAAGACCATTATACTATTGCACACATGTAATTCTGGTGGTGACATTCTCAAAATTGTCTGGTTGACATGGGTCCAGATTCAAATATAGTTAGTATGTTCCAACACACACGTGGAGGGCTAGTGCTGAATATCTGGGCTCAGCTGGCAGCAGATGAGACTTGTGGGTCAGCTTTGTGGCTACTGAATCTAACTTAGTTCAATGAGAATCTGGAGTTCAGGAAAGCAATCCCAAGAAGCCCTCGCAGTCAGGAACCAAGGAGCAGTCCTTGTCCTCCTCTACCTGGCTGTCTCAGAGCAAGTGAGGCCTTCAGGCTGTTGAGGCTCACTCTTTTGCAGATGGTTTATTGGAGATGCAAAATTAAGTAAAATAGTTAAATTTTTGTAAGTTTGCAACCAGTATATATTTTAAAGTTCTTGGATGACTGTGGGGCTGCTGACCCTGTGGTTGGACAGGCTGAAGAGGGCACGTGCATGAGGCTGATAGCCCTGTGGCCAAACGTGCATTTGTGGAGCTGCTGGCTCCCAGGACCAAAGGAGCTGAAGAAGTGGCTGTGGGGTTCGTGGCCCCACAACCAAGCATGTGTGCAGTAACAGCCCAGGGATCATGTCAGGTGGTGCGAATCCATGAAATCTGTTTATTTCCACACAGCCAGTAACATAAATAGGTCTGGGATGGGCAGCCCCTACATCAGGTAACATCACCTCTCAGTGGCCAATCTTCGATCTCCAGACCTTCACATATCACCCCAACTCATGGGGCATATTCAGAAAAGGGGTGTGCTGACAAGCAAGCTGACTCCAGACTTCTGAGCACCTGTTATCAGAACACAAAGCATGCCCTGTATCTTAAGCTCCACCTAATTTACTAAGTATATTGGTAGCCGGCATACTCACAAGATATGTCTGAGTCCAGGATTGCTGTCGCACAGATGGCCAGATGGCTCAGTAGATAAAAAATATGTTTGCAACTGTGACAATCTGAATTTGAGTCCTGGATCCCACAGAGAAAGCAGGAAGTGGACTCTGAAAAGCTGTTCTCTGATCTCCATATGTGTTCTGTGACACTCATAACCATGCACCATACATGCTCACAAATTAATACAATAATAATAGTAATAACAATAATAATAATCGTCATTGGAAACAGGAGATAAGAAGCAGTCAGGACCATCTATATTTTATTATCTATTTGTGATTTATACCCAAATCCACTGTTTACAGAAGCATGGTGCTGCTATAACTCTGATTATTCTTTGTACATTCATAAATTAGTATTCTCAGAGAATTTTTCTTCAATTCCAAAAGAACTGTAATTTCTGATAAAAGGGAAACTCAAATATTCTTTTTATCTCTGTGATACTTAATAACTAGATTACTTATCTATAATTTCATAAACATAGTGGAAGCTGAAGGTACACAAATAAATGATTTAACTAATCAAATCAGACTTTGGAATATCACACTGCCATTGAAAATTATCAAACTCTACCGAAATTACATGAACATATGAGAACTTTGCTATATGAGAACACTATAAATGATATCCTGCTTTGTGAAAAGAGGTCATGTGTCGCCTCTCCCATGTTCGTGTATGAGAATCTGGAAGCATTTGCTGAATGGCCCCCTCAGATCCCTGAGAAGGATTTACAGTTAGGTCTGAGAGTCACATCTGCATCTGCTTCTGCAACATATGATAAGCAGTGACTGAGGAATGCCGTGTCCTTCTTTCCAGCTGAATACGGTGATGAAGAGAAACTGCACTGGGAGAAATAGATGGTTAGAGATGGCAGCTGGCCATTGGGTGCTGCTGTGTACAGATGGCCACCATAAACCCTCCTCATTTTGTGGCTCTCCAGATAAAGCTGGACCAGCAAAGTAGTCTGGAAGACCACTACAGCACCCAGCGTTTTGGAAGCACTGAGGCAGTTGCAGTGAGGGAACCTCTGAGAAGTGTTGAATCACAGCACAGAGAAGCTACCCGGTTCCCCTCGGTTCAATGGCTGCTCAGTTCTATACCACAGCCCTGGTGTCGTATCTGAAAAGTGAATCCTCTGAGACTTTACTCTAGAGGCATGAGTCTGAAGAATTTCTAGGGTACTTTGATCAAGTATACCCCACTGTGGCTCTTTCTTGCTGGAATACAACTGAGAAAACCTGACACAGCCTTAGCCCAGGAGAGGCATTCTACCTCATTGTCCTCTCAGATGGCTGTTCTGGCCTCAGCAAATTCTTTAAAAGGGCTGTCCAGTGTACAGGAAGTACTATGATTTCTTGTGAGGTAAGAAAACTTCTTTCTATGCTAAAAACATGGGCTTGATTCTGCATCTCCATCAATAGCCAGTTAAGGTGAGCTGGAACTGGTTCACAACTGAGGTCCTTAACACTTTCTTCCTGCTTTTTAAAAAGTATATTTATTTATTATTTGTATTTTTATGTGTATGAATGTATTGTCTACATGCACATAAGTGCACCTATGTCATGCAATGCCCATGAAGGTCAGAAGAGGGCATGGTCGGATTCCTCTGGAACTAGAGTTACAGATGCTTGTTAGCCACAAGGGGGTGCTGGGAATCAAACCCAGGTCCTCTGCAAGAAGCAGCCACTGCTCCCAACCACTGAAACAACTCTCCAACCTTCTTCCTTCTATTAAACAGCAATGACTTTCCACTTTCTCTTTTCTTTGTCCTTCTAGTTTTGTCACATAAATGCAGTGCTGCACTTGCAAATGCAGTAGTGCATGGCATGTGCCACAGAGAGGAGTGGTGAGATAAATGTGAGGAAGTCTATCTCCATCTGTAGCATCAGTTTGACTCCTGACATGATTTCCCAAGATGATTATGGCTGCTAAAATTCACATTAGCATCTCAAAAGAGAAAAGTGATATCCAAGGGTGTTTCTGTGGAGAATCTTTTGGACACCATCTTCAACAGTCATGAAGGGACTGCAGAGAATGACCTCTGCAGACACAAGAAACAGAAAGGAAGGTATGTAGATAGAATAGCCCATGTTGGTAAGACTGTCTTTGAACATGGCCAGAAGGGTGGGGGTGCTCACCCCTCAACCCCGGCTTCTTCTGTGAGACATGGAGGAGACTAATGAGACTCACAGCTTGAGTTCACCATGAGCACTACCTGGGCCAGTCTGCCCTGCCTCACTTCTGTATGAAGTTTTTCTTCTGTGGCTTAAAATGAAGCTGTTTGACTGTGATACTCCTGTTTGACAGAAGGCACTGCCCAAATGTTCTGGTGACTTCCTTGGCTGCACTCAGTGGACACCAACCACAGAGGGAAGATCTAAAAAGCCCCGTGAGAGGCCTAAGGCCAGGCAGCTCTCACTTGGTTCCTTTGGGCTTCCTCACACTAATGTGGTCAGTCTTTCCAAAACTACCCTCTTCAGAGGCAATACTGCCTTAAGACACCAAATAGGCCCAGAGCCCACCTTCTATGACACAGTGTCCTGTGGGGACCAGTGTAGGTTTTCACAGCAGGAGCCTATAGCACACTGCTGAGTTTCAGAATCTGGCCCTAATCCAGGAGACCAGCAGGAAAACAGAAAGAAGGAAGTACAACTGAATTTCAAGCCTATAGAAAACTGGCATAAACCCTGTGGGGAGATAAAGGGGAGCTAAAAGAATAGCAGAAGTACTGAGGACTTAGCACCTGTTGTGATGCATGCTCCTGTTTACCCTCTTTAATGCATGAACAGTGGAACCCCCAGAAGGATGTTATGGTGGAAATGGCCAAATAGGATTTGTTACTAAAAGACCTGACAGTGTTATAATAATGGGGATAAACATCAGAAGGACAGTCTGGAACCATCCTCTCTGCCCCCTGTGATTATCCATGATAGGAGACTTTTCTGTCAACTTTACCTAGGACAGCAGATTTGTTTCCCCAGAAAGTCACATTCCTGCAGCCTTTGATGTTATATATCACTAAAGCAGCCCAGGATGTCACATTTGTTATCTGTAGACCAAGATGCCACATTCCAGGGCCTTTGTGTTTGCCTGTTACCTGTTTTACCATGTGTATGATAAATGCCTTTTGCTTGCATTTGTCTCCAGGGTATAAAGGATCTGAGAGACTCAGTCAGGTTGCTGACTCCATTAAGGAATGATTGCTGGTTTCAGCCCATGCTGGCGGGCAAGCTACTAGCATGAAATAAACTCCCTCTCCTCACCTAACTTTGGCTTTGATCTCATGATTTTCCCACAACATGTCTGGAAAGTCACATAGGAAAGAACAAACCAGCAAACCCAATGCCCAGTTAGGGCCCAAGGGAAAGGCTTCATTCAATATCCTACTTGCCTGGACATATTTCACATGCATGATTGATGCCTCCTTTAACCAGGCTCAGCTCACCAGGCCACTGACTGTGCTATGGAGTACTTCTTGACTTAGGTCTCCACATGACTTATGAAGAGTCCATTTTTCCACACTCGAGTTTCACATCAGCAAGAAAAAAATGAGTGTCTTGAAATTAACTTTTTAAATTTTAAAATGAGATATACAAACACTATACTACTGTTCAGTATTATAAAAGAGAAAACGCCTATGTTTGAACACCTTGTCACAGGCTCAGAGGACTTAACACAAAGCGAAACGAAGCAGGCACAGAAAGACGAGCACCACAACACTCACTTGTGTGGACTCTAAGACTGTCTCACAGCAGAGAGTAAAATGGTGTTACCAGAGGTGGCTGTGGGTGGTGCTCACAGAATACAAGGTTTTAATTGGACAGAGAAACATGTTTTAGTTACCTATCACACAGCAGGGTGACTATAGTTAATATATACTCTAGAAAAGTAAAAGAATGCAGTGGATAGATATTCTATTTCACTCATCTTGTGACATATACCTTGTATCATTTATCCCATAAACATATGCATGTAATTAGTAATTGAAAATTAGAAATAAAGTAAGTCTTTTAAAAGTATGCAGTACACATTTAATTATTCTCATACTTTCTAAAACAGACATGGTTCTTTGTCCAAAGTTATTAAAGTGCATGAACAAGGAGGCTGGAAAGATGTTTCTACCTTTATGAGAATTGGCTGCTCTTGTGGAGCACCCAGGTGCAGTTCCCAGCACTTATATGACATCTAATACCTGTCTGTAAATCCAGTTTCAAGAATGTTACATGTTCTCTAACCACTGAGTGTATTGCAAATTACACATGTATGTATGTAAAATGAATATAAATTAACCAAAAATTTTAAATGAGTGCACAAGGAATTCCTATTGCCAGCGGTCTTTGACTATCTCCAAAAAATGCCAGGCAGGCAGCCATCTAATGAGCAGTGGCTTCTGTGTACAGCTTTTACACTGATGAACTTGTTCTTCTGCCAACCTCCCTAACAGCATGTTCCCACAGCTTATGGTTTGGTAGTCATACTTTGACTCTCCTTCCAGCCTTTATGGGTGTCTGTGACAAAATCCCATGTGGGTGCCTAGCAACCACCATGGAATGTGTCACCACACCTTGTCTCAAAGTGTTCAGCCACTTTCATAGAAGAACAGGTATAGTGTAGGCATTGATTTGTTGGATCTATGGTGTTGGCATCCAAGGGCCAGCTTTTATTTTATTTATTTATTTATTTATTTATTTATTTATTTATTTATTTATTTATTTTGGGTCTCCCTGTAGCCATAGCTGTCTGGAACTCACTCTGTAGACCAGGCTGGCCTTGAACTCACAAAGATCCACCTGCCTCTGCCTCCCAAGTGCTAGGATTAAAGGCGTGTGCCACCACGCCCGGCTCCAAGGGCCAGTTTTTAAATTGCAGGAAAGAGAGCTGTGCCTTACTTCCTTGGTAACTTTTAGGTGTTTCCCATTGGCAAGGGAGCCAGAGAATATTGGCATCATGTTGGATGAGCTCTCTTGTAGGGTAACAGAAATATCTTCTCCACTCACACTGACATGAGCAGGCAGGACAGATGTAGAGGGAAAAGTTGGGGGATACTTTTTCAATAGGGAGGAGAGTGGGGCTTTTCTAAGCCACATTAAAGGTGTATCTGAAGGAAAAGTCAGTCTAGCCTTAGCATTAATTTTAAGACTGGGACTGAACTTTAAAAGTTTGTTCTTTCTAGCCGGGCGTGGTGGTGCACGCCTTTAATCCTAGCACGTGGGAGGCAGAGGCAGGCAGATCTTTGTGAGTTCAAGGCCAGCCTGGCCTACAAAGTGAGTTCCAGGACAGCTGGGGCTACAGGGAGACCCTGTCTTGAAAAGACCAAAAAAATAAAAAATAAAAAATAAAAGTTTGTTCTTTCTGATGTCTCACAGAACTGTTTTTGACCTAGGTCTCACCCATATTTTTATTAAAATGTTCTCCCACATGAATTGGGAAACTACAAGTTTGACTCCACATTTATCTTATCAGAGAATCCTGTCATTTGATCCCTATGATTGACATATTTCATAACACAATGTTAAGCATACTCTACAATTATAAGCACTGTTCTCAACTAAAAATATTCTTTATTTTTATTTTATGTACATGAGTATATTACCTGAATTGATGTAAGTGGACTCATGTCATGCAATACCCATAGAGGTCAGAAGAGGGCAATGGATCCTCTGAAACAGGAGGTACTGACAATTTGCTGTCATGTGTCTGCTGGGAATCAAACCTGTGTCCTCTGCAAGAACAGCCAGTGCTCTTAACTGTTGAACCATCTTTCCAGCTCCCAAATCTTCTTAATGATAAGAAATTAAAGTTTTAAATTTATAACCCAGAGGACTGTTTTTTTGTTTTGTTTTGTTTTGTTTTAGGGGGAGGACCTCCCAGTACAGAGGAAGCAGTTAAGAAGTACTCAAACCACATGAGTAGATTTCTGTAATTGAGGAAAAGCAAAAGTAAAGTTTTAGTAAGTATTCACATACAAATGAGTCAATATTAAAAGACCAAATGAATTTAAGTAAGTTATTCCATTTACCAAGGTCCTTTAGGTTGAACATGTGGGTCTGTCTTCCTTCAAAATGATGGTGTCCAGTGATTGGCAGTCAAGACAGGATTGCACAATTTGTTGTTTCCACCTGCAATAATTGGAAAGACAATTATACAGCAAGAATGAGGATATCCACTTTTGGACATAATTCTTTATGGGATCAAGTGCTTTGAAATAACAGGATGACTTCATCAAAGAAGGAGAGTTTGGATAGGGGTAAATATTGATAACAAAAAAGACTGAGGAAAAAGCTGTGGTAGCTTGGAAGAACAGCTGAATGTCATGTGCCATATAGTGATGTTAGGGTCCAACAATTTACACCAGACATACCAAAGCATGGAAAACCAAGACATTATTTCAGGAAAAAGTAAACCAGCATGCTGGGGTGGGAGGAAAAAGGCTATGACCCCGATAACTTGGCATGCAGGCCTTTTATACAGTGTCTAGGGGAATTTTAGTAGGGTTTGGGTAACATCTAGCCTTATTGGATACTAGCAGGGTTAAAACTCATGGTTAGGTCTGTCCACCAGCCCCCACATACCAACAGTTATCTTTAGACACAATCCTGCGACGAATGAGGAAATGTTGGGTCAGTCCACCTGTCCTCACATACCAGTAGTTATCTTTAACAAGTTTAACTTAGCTGTTCTTGAGGTCTAGAGCAATTGACCTCATCCAGAAAAGGTCAGTTGCCAATAAACTTTGAGGAACTGACCCTTTTCCCCTGAATTGGGCAAGTTCTAGTAACTACTTAGAATGGTGACTATACTCAAAATGGAGTCAGTGTGGGCCTCTCTTACAGTGATAGTAGGTTAGTAAATTATAAGATAGAAATTAAGTTAAAATTCTGTCTTCTGGGTGTTGTTTGGTCCAGGAATTAAAAGAGAGCACCATTTTCCACCACCCTGTAATATTTCCTTAGCCTGATTTATTGCCTCCATCTGAAAAAATATTTTGTAGGTGTATTAGGAATGGAATATATATTTATGGAAAAAAATACATGTATAAGAAGTAATAAAATTCAACATGAATGGAAGGGAAAGGAAGCTTGACCTATAAACTAAGGAAAGGTTACTTACCATTCTTTATTTTATTTTATTTTATTTTTCATTGATTTTTTTGTATTGTTTTCTTTGTTTCTTTTTCATTGATTTCTGCTCTGATTTTTGTTACTTCTTCCTGTCGGTTGAGTTTGGTGTTCATTTGTTGTTGTCTCTCAAATGTTTTAAGCTGCAGTGTTAGATCATTTGTTTGTGCTCTTTCTAAGACTCATCTTATCACAGAGATACATGCACATCTATGTTTATTTCAGCTCTCTTCACAATAGCGAACAGCTGAAACAATCCCAAGTGTCCCTCAACTGACAAGTGGAGAGAGAAATATGGTACATCTACACAATGTAATTCTATGCAGTGGTAAAGAAAGATGGCCTCATGAACCTTGCAGGTAAATAGAAGGAGTTAGAATCCATTATGCTAAGTTAAGTAGCACAGTCCCAGAAAAACAAAAGATGAACGGTATCCCTCATTTGTGGATGCTAACACCAAATCCCTAGTCGAAAGGCAAGCTGAACAATGTTAATGTTATAATTCTTTTTATCTGAAAGCAGCTGTGCTGTTATAATGTGAATCCCTTAATGGGTTCTAGAATTAACTTACCACTTATTTTCAGACTTTGTAATTGTGGTATATAAGTGGAGGGTATGTAATCATATTTTAGAGTAATATAAAATTAAAGGGAAAATGTGAACTCTTAAACATAATTTGGAATTAACACAGAGTTTATTTTCAGAGGCCATAATTTTGGTATATATGTGACATATATAGGTGTATTTTGGAGCAATACAAATGGGAGGGAACAACAATGACAAAAGGACCTCTGCAGAGAAAAACTTAAAAAAGACTGAAAAAAAGACGCAAGATATGTATGGCATAATGCGTGAACTGGGATGGGGTGGGGGGCATGGAAAGTGGAATGTGTCTAAATTGGACTGAGAAATGATGTATGAAATACACAAAACATCAATAAAATATTTTATAAAAAGTGTTTCTGGATTTAAACAAAAATGACAATACAACACAACAAAACTTCTGGGACACTTTAAAAGCAGTCTTAAGAAGAAAATGTCTAGCTCTAAGTGCCTTCATTAAAACAAAACAAAACAAAAAAACAGAAAGAATACAAATAAAAGACTTAAGGTTGCAACTCAAGAACCTTGAATGAGAAAAACAAATGAATCCCAAACCCAACTGACAAGAATAAATAACAAAAAATCAGAGCAGAGACTAATGAAATAGAAACAAAGATTTGGTTCTTTGAAAGGATAAGCACAATAAATACACACTTAGCCCAGTTAACTAAAATAGAGAAAGAGCAACTCCAAAATCAACAAAATTAAGAGATTAAAGGGGTAACATCAAAAGACATAACAAAAGGATCCAGAATATTATATGGGAATACTTTACAAAACAATATTCTATTAAATTTGAAAACCTAAAAGAAATGGATGAATATCTGAAATCATGGGAATCACCAAATGCATAACAAAGAAGAGATCAGCAGCTTAAACAGATCCATAACATATGAGGAAACTGAAAGATAACACAAAACCACCCAAATAAAAAAATCACATGCCCAGAAGGATTTATAGTAGAATTCTATAATACCTTTAAAGAGGGCCTCCAACCAATATTACTTAAGTTGTTCAAAAGGATAGAATAAACAAAGGGAAATTTCCCAAATTCATTCTATTATGCCAGCATCACTATAATAACAAAACCACTCAAAGATACAATCAAAAAAGAAAACTATAGACCCACAATTTAATGAATATAGATGCAAAAATTCTCAACAAGATACTTGCAAACCACATATAGGCACACATCAAAAAGATCATTCACTCTGATCAAGTCAGATTTATTTCAGAGAGGCAGGGATGGTTAAATATATGTAAATCAATAAATGCTATAAATCATATGAATGGACTCAAAGATAAAAGCTATATGGTCATCTCAATTGATGCAGAAAATGCCCTTGATAAAATTCAACATGGCTTTATGTTTAAAGTCCTAGAGGTAATTGGAGCAGAGGGAACATTCCTCAACAAAATTAAAGCTATATACAACAAACCCACAGACAACATCATTTTAAATGGAGAAAAATTAGAAGCATTCCCCTTAAAGTCATGAACCCACCAAGGCTGCCCACTAACTCTACTCCTTTCCAATATAGTGCTTGGAATTCTTACTAGAGCAATAAGACAAGGGAGAGAAATTAAAAGAGTACTAATTGGAAAAGAAAAGGTCAAATTATCCCTTTTTGCAGATGATATAATATTATACCTACAGAATGCCAAAAATTCCACCAGAAATCTCTTAGAGAAGATAACAGTTTCATTAAAGTGCCAGGTTATAAAATTAATCTACAAAAATCGGTAGCTTTTCTATATGCCAATAAGAAACAATTGGAGAAGGAGTACATGGAAACTCTCCCATTCACAATTTCCTAAAAAGTCCCACAAAAATATCTCAGAACAAACCTGACTAAAGACATTAAGTATCTCTACAATGACAATTTTAAATCTTTGAAGAAGGAAATTGGGGAAGACACCAGAAGATGGAAGCACCTCCCATGCTCATGGATTGGAAGAATTAATATAGTTAAAATGACCATCCTACTCAAAGTAATATATAGATTCACTTTAATCCCAATAAAAATCCCCATTATTTTCATCACAGAATTAGAAAAAAAATCCTAAAATTCCTATGGAAAAACAAAAGACCTTGGATATCCAAAGCAACCCTGTGCACAAAGAGTAATGCAGGGGGATCACTATACCAGATTTCAAACTCTATTACAGAGATATAGTCATGAAAACAGCATGGTACTGGCAGAAAAATAGACACTTAGATCAGTAGAACAAAATTGAAGTACATGTATCTTGTATCTTTCTAGCATTTTATCTTACTTGCTAGTTATCTTGAAACCATAAGACATAAATACTATCTGATTTGAAGTCTTTCAATGGAGAAGTGAGCATTGTCTATCCTCTCATCACTTTCTGATTACAAACAAGTGTTAGATTTCCCAAAATGAACAATAAACCAATTGTATCAATTGTTAGTATTGAAATTTCTCAGAGTATGTAACAATAAACCACAAGAAGATTTTGTCAAGTATGATCTCAATCTGTAACATCTGAGCAAAGAAAACATTTTTATATCCAACTTATCTACCTAACATTAAGCCAAACTATCTAAAATATTTTATTTATTATTTTCATTTTATGTGTATGCTTGTATTGCCTGCATGGATGTAAGCACATATGTATCATGGAATGCCTGTAGATATCAGAAGAGGGAGTCAGATTCCCTGTAAACCAAACTATTGTACTTTACCTCCAAATGTCAAGATGCTAAATCTTCAACTGATAGCCAACAAAGGTAAATTGATTTGTTTGTAAGTGGTCCATGACTCTAAAAATAAAAACTGTTAAAGATCACAGGAGCTTAAAGAATAGGATTATTGACAACAATCTCATAAATACTCTAAGGATAATTTCAAAATTCCAAGCCTAAAATGTCAAAATCGCTCTTATGGCAAAATCCATCAACAAAATAATGTAATAGATCATTATAATCTCACATTCAAAATTTACTTCATTTAACATTTTTGCCCCAAATTTTTAAAATTTACAATGTATGATTTTTTTACCCCTCTTGGCTTCAGTAAATCTATATTCAGTTTTCATAGACATATTCATGGGTATCTTGTCTTGGTAACATGAATCTGAATGTCCGTCATAACATATTATTCTACAAACAAATGAAGCCAAATCATTTTGATACTTTTAGTCATACTAATTCAAGTAGTCAAAATACAAAACTTGTGGTTTCCCTCCACATCACCAAAGTATGTGAAACTGTTTGCATCAGTTATTTTAAGCCCATCTGTGTACTTCAAGTATCTAAACCTGAAAAGGGGATTCTTGTGTATTAAATGGGCAGGGCGTGGTTTAATCCTAGCACTTGGGAGGCAGAGGCAGGTGGATCTTTGTGAGTTCAAGGCCAGCCTGATCTACAGAGTGAGTTCCAGGACAGCTGGGACTACAGCGAGACCCTGTCTCGAAAAGACCAAAAAAAGTACTTGAATATTTCATAATATTAATATTTATTGCTTTATATGAATACTGTATTGAAAGTCCCATCATTCGGTTTACACACGAAATTATGCAAGTATATACAGCTTCACAAAGGCAGTGAAAACATTAAGTGTACAGAATCTACTTTACAGAAATGTAAAAATTGTAAATATCAAAAGGTATATAGCTGAAGAAAGAAGTATAAAATTGGCAGCCAGTAATTCTATTCAGAAAGATGCAGCTTGCATGACTTTAAATATGTGAAATTGAAAATATTGAGTTTATAGTAACCATTGTGCTTTGTGTTGATCTGAAAAATGTAACACTGGCTGTCAATGAAGCATGTTCAAAAATATTTAATTCATTACAAATGTTATGCAAATCATGGTGGCTACTATGTATCCCTAAAGTTTGTCATTTTAGCTAAGGTACGACGTCACTAAAGTAATAAATTAATTCTTCCAATACAGTGGTGTTTCATACCATTGACATTTGCATAATCTAGAATAATTTAAAAAGAAGGGTATAATATTCATAACATTCAGAAAAGGAAGCAAAACATTGAGGAAGCTGCCTGGCTCTTCTGAGATGGTCTCGTGTCAGCTTCATAAGCGTTTATGCAACAAAACAGTAAGCTAATGTTTGAACACAATTCCCAAAATGTCGCCTTCACGATGTTCTTCCTCCCTGCTCCGCTATGCTATCAGAGGCTGTCTGTAGATTTATTTCCCAGCACAGCCAGGCCAGCTGGATGCTTTGAGTATCCTTTGGCACCAAGAAGGGGGGAGGGAGTAGGTTCTAGGGCCAGTAGAAAACCGGACTCAATAATGAGCTGGGAGAAATTTCACGGGGGAATGACTTGGTTTATTTAGCTTAAGTGAAGTGTTTTATACAAAAGCTACCATGCTCCGAGGAGGAAATAGGGGTTGGAGGGTGTGAAGGAGGGTCAGAGAGTCAACATGGTTTTTATTAGGGCAAACTCCCAGGTGAGTTTTGGTAAATCAGAATTGTGACAATTTGTCTGCCCAGTACATCAAAAGGGAGGCCTCAGGGTATGAGGTCTCACTTGGTGAGCAGGTGATCTGCCCATCCCTGCTCCTCAAAGAAGCTTGGAGGATGGTGGGCTCTGATTGCATGAGGGTGTGTGTAGAAACCCTGAAGCACTGGCTCCAGCCAAACAGAGTTCCATCCTGACACCAATATAAAGAGCATTTTCTAATACACAATAAAGTCTCTTTTCCCCCCCTCAGGCATTGTAGAAGTATTCAAAAGAATTTTAGTATTCACAGATGTATTGGAATATGTTTAATCTAGAATTTCAACAGACTTTTTTATGTATCCAATTTATTTTTTTTTTGTTTTTTTTATTTTTATTTTTTTTCTTTCTTTTTATTGATGTTTTGTGTATTTCATACATCATTTTCCAATTCAGTTCAGGCATATATCTCCTTCCCTTCCCCCCACCCCACCCCTACTCATCCCAGATCATGCATTCTGCTGTAACTTTTCTGCATCTTTCTGTTTTTTTTTTGTTTTGTTTTGTTTTGTTTTCATTTTTTTTTAAGAATAAGTGATAATTTGTGAGTACAAGCATCCTTCATGGAAAGCCAATTTGCGAGCAGTTGTGCCCAAACCCACACAGCTCATGGGTCCTACCATCCAGCAGGGGGGTCTTGTATGTTCAGTCAAGTTGATCAAATGAGTGTCCAGTCTATATTGTTGTAGTTTCACCATTCACCCCAATCGCAGCCCTTGCATTCTACCGCGNATTAATATTTATTGCTTTATATGAATACCGTATTGAAAGTCCCATCATTCAGTTTACACACGAAATTATGGAAGTATATACAGCTTCACAAAGGCAGTGAAAACATTACAGTGTACAGAATCTACTTTACAGAAATGTAAAAATTGTAAATATGAAAAGGTATATAGCTGAAGAAAGAGGTATAAATTTGGCAGCCAGTAATTCTATCCAGAAAGATGCAGCTTGCATGACTTTAAATATGTGAAATTGAAAATATTGAGTTTATAGTAACCATTGTGCTTTGTGTTGATCTGAAAAATATAACACTGCCTGTCAATGAAGCATGTTCAAAAATATTTAATTCATTACAAATGTTATGCAAATCATGGTGGCTACTATGTATCCCTAAAGTTTGTCATTTTAACTAAGGTACGTCACTAAAGTAATAAATTAATTCTTCCAATACAGTGGTGTTTCATACCATTGACATTTGCATAATCTAAAATAATTTAAAAAGAGGAATATAATATTCATAATGTTCAGAAAAAGAAGCAAAACATTGAGGAAGCTGCCTGACTCTTCTGAGATGGTCTCATGTCAGCTTCATAAGCATTTATGCAACAAAACAGTAAGCTAATGTTTGAACACAATTCCCAAAATGTCGCCTTCACAATGTTCTTCCTCCCTGCTCTGCTATGCTATCAGAGGCTGTCTGTAGATTTATTTCCCAGCACAGCCCGGCCAGCTGGGTGCTCTGAGTATCCTTTGGCACCAAGAAGGGGGAGGGAGAAGGTTCTAGGGCCAGTAGAAAGCCGGACTCAATAATGAGCTGGGAGAAATTTCACGGGGAAATGACTTGGTTTATTTAGCTTAAGTGAAGTGTTTTATACAAAAGCTACCATGCTCCGAGGAGGAAATAGGGGTTGGAGAGTGTGAAGAAGGGTCAGAGTGTCAACATGGTTTTTATCAGGGCAAACTCCCAGGTGAGTTTTGGTAAATCGGAAGTATGACATTTTGTCTGCCCAGTACATCAAAAGGGAGGCCTCAGGGTATGGGGTCTCACTTGGTGAGCAGGTGATCTGCCCATCCCTGCTTCTCAAAGAAGCTTGCATGATGGTGGGTTCTGATTGCATGAGGGTGGGGGTAGAACCCCTCAAGCACTGGCTCCAGCCAAACAGAGTTCCATCCAGACACCAATATAAAGAACATTTTCTAATACACATAAAGTGTCTTTTTCCCCCCTCAGGCATTGTAGAAGTATTCAAAAGAATTTTAGTTTTCACAGATGTATTGAAATGTGTTTAATCTAGAATTTTAACAGACTTAAAGATTTCCACGGTTTCATAGGGGCCAGATTTCATCTAAATTGCTCAGAGGAGAAAGAAAGTGTCTTCTGAAAGAAGTGAATGCAATCATCACCAATAGAAAAAATTACCCACTGTATTCATCTGCTATAGTAACAAAAATTTATGACATTAGAAATTATGACATTACCCCCTTAGAAAAATATAAATATGTAGAGATGACTTAAAGTTTCACTGTACGCAGTCAAACAATAAAATCTGGAAACCACATGAAACCCGGTAATTCAAATGTTAAAATGTTAAAACTGTGCCCAAAATATGAAAACAGCTAGAGTTGTCAGAAAGACACTAGACAAATATCTTTCTTGCATTAGTATAAACCCATTGTGATAATCTTTAAAAACTTTTCAAAATTATAATTACCTTCCATTTTAAAAAAATCTTTAATTTAATAAGGATGTAATGGCCCTCTTTGTCTCTTTTGATTTCTTTTGCTTTGAAGTCTATTTTGTCTGATATTAGAATAGCCACACCCGCTTTCTTTTTGGTACCATTTGCTTGGAATACTTTCTTCCAACCCTTCACCTTAAGTTGGTGCCTATCCTTGAAATTGAGATGGGTTTCTTGTAGACAGCATATAGATGGGTTTTGTTTCCTAATCCATTCTCCCAGTCTATGCCTTTTGATTGGGGAGTTTAGCCCATTAATATTTAAGGTTACAATTGAAAGATGGATGTTGCTTCCTTTCACTTTATTATCCATTTGGACTTCTAGCCTTTGATTTTGCTCCTATGGTTATGTTTTTGTTAGTTTCTTTTCCTAGGTGTTTGAGGATTGTTGCTCCTCTCTTCTGCCCTTTGAATTGCTTCAAGTATTTTATGAAGAGTTGGTTTTCCAGACATGTATTCCATCATCTTGTTTATGTCATGGAAGATTTTTCTCTCTCCTTCAAGTATAGTCGACATTTTTGCTGGGTAAAGTATTCTGGGTTGGCATCCCAATCCTAGTCCTAAGGCACAGGGGAAAGTTGCTGTTGCCCCCCCAATGTTCTTTCCCATCCATGTGTTCCTTCTTCTTGCCTTTCATGAGTTTGAGGCGAGAAGGTCAGTTTTTGTAAATTCTGATGGGTTTTCCCTTTGTATGTGGACTTTTGTTTTTTTTTTTTTCTTCTTTTTTCTTTTTGTGGGCCCTCCAGAATTTTGTCATTTTTGTTTGGGGCATCTAGCAGTTTAACTATGAATAAGGCCGTGTGTGTTTTGCTTTTTCTCTTTTTCTTTTTTTCCTGTTTTTTTTTTTTTTTTTTTTTTTTTTTTTTTTTTTTTTTTTTTTTTTTTTTTTTTTTTTTTTTTTTTTTTTTTTTTTTTTTTTTTTTTTTTTTTGTAGTTTGGGGAAATTTGCCCATCTATTATTTTCCTTTTGAAGAGCTGATCCAATATATTCCTCTTGAAGATTTTTCTTTCTCTTCTTTTCCTCTTCCCTTCCCTCCTATTCCTATGATGTGGTCGAGGTTTTGCGTCTCTTAATTATAATGTAGGTGTTATATAAGTGTACCATAATTTCCTGTTTGTTCCACTTTTTTGTCTGTTGTGTATTTTTTAAATTATTTTTTTAAATGTTTTTTATATAATCTTTATTTGAGCTTTTTTTTAAAATTGCTCCTGGGCTGTTCTGGGCTGTTATGTTTCCAAGATCTGATATGTTCATATTCGCTGTTAATTCGCTGTTTGCCCACAGTTATTTGTTTTACATAAATTCTGTAGAGCAAGAACTTTGGATTGACACATACAAATATTCTCATATAAATTTGTTCTCGTTTTCTAATTAATTAATTTATGTTGTCTCTCTTCTAATAATTTCTCTGTTGTACAGTATCACCTTGTAAGCATTCCCGCTTTAAGAAGATACCCCTCCTTTATTTCTCCTTTAAAGTTGGTAAGCCTTCCTCTTTTAAAGATGCCTCTTTAAGAAAGAATTATAAGGAATGGATTTTAAAAAAACGTAAAAAAATTAAGTTTTGCTTTCCCAAGTTTAATCATATATAGTTCAAGTCCCACACACCCAAAAAAAAACAACATGGTGGAATTTTTTGATGAAATCTGGGCCTGATTCCACCCTATAGTCCCATGTAATAAATACAACTGTTCTATCCTTGTCTTCCCCTGGAAGACCATACGCTAAAAAAACCTAAAAAAAAGGGGGGGGGATACCAAAAAACAATGAAACCTTTTTTTTTCTCAAACCCGTTGCAAAATATTGCAATCCAAATCTTAAAAAAACTAACTAATGGGAAAAGATTTGTTTTTTCCAACAGAACAAAACGTCACCAACTTTAGGTCACCAACCTTTAACGGCTGAGAAAGAAAATATACAGGTTTGCATTTGAGTAGGATGTACCAAAAGTGGCAACGGAAAGGCTTTTGACCCGTCCCTGGAAACCATTCAAAGGAAGAAAGCCTCACCAGATTGCCATAAACAAATAAACATCGAAGCCCTCTGTGAATCCTACATGAAACAACTAGGTATAATATAAAATGAGTCCCTAATGAAAATTTTAAATTACCTTCTAGGTGGCCACAAAGGTTATTCTGAAATATGAGAAAGACTTTTCCTTTTTATTTCACCTTTCCTTTCCCTGTTCCTTTGCCTTCCCCCGTCCCACCCAATAGAAACAAGGAAAATAGGGACAAATGATAGGGAGGAGGTCGCCTACCACAACTGTAATTGGAGACACCTAATTTGTAGAGGTGATCTCCTTATAAAAACTTAAAAGAAAAAAAAACCAAAATAAAAACCGGTTAAAAAAAATTAAAAAAAAAGAAAAACTGCTTTCTTTTAGATAAAAACCCGGTAAACTGAAACTTATAAAACCGTTAAAAACCCAAAAAAAACTAAAAAAAACTAAAAAAACTACTAAAAAAAAACTGAAGAAACTGCTTTCTTTAATTGAACTAACTAGACATGGAACCTGTGAAGGGACTCCCTCTCCCTTTTCAGAACCAAATATAATACTAAAGTCCCTAGGGCCCTATGCACTCAGGCAAATATATTAAATACAGGAGCTCTGACCTGACATCAGCAATGGATTGTTCTAACCAGGGGGATGTTTTGGCGCAGGGGGGATCCAATGCCCCACAAAACATAAAGGCTCCTTGCCTCTAAGGTTGGGGATAACCTACAGGAGGAGGAGGCAATAAAGACCCCTGCCTTGTGGCCTAGTGTAAGAAAAAACACTGCTCCTGGCCTGCTGCTGCCCGAAGACCTGGTGTTAATATGGGAAAGATGTAATGAGACCAAACATGCAAGTGGACAGATGGGCTCTGTTGGAATGGCCAGAGAAGTTGTTACCAAAAGGCCACCTAACTAAAAAAAAAAGGAAACAAAAAACTAAAAAAAAAAACCAAAAAAAAAGCCAAAATATGGGATGGGTCTCCCTGAGTCCAAGGCAAGAACCTTCCACCGTCAGCGACAGATACAACCTCCACCACCTGCCCCCTTCAACCGGCCGGGAAATACCCTGTGCCAGCAAGAGGGCATGCCCATGTGCCTGTATATCCCAAATCTATTTGGCTATTGGCTCTCTCCTTGTTGGAATAACTCACAGTAGATGTTACAAGCTTATGTCCTCTAGTCATTAGGAGATGTTATGTTACAGTAAGACCCTTGTCATATTTTTAAACAGGGGGGAAAATTGTAATTCACAGATTAACATACCAAAACATATGTGTCTAAGCTAAAGTAACCTACCATAACCATTAGTCCCGCTTAAATAACCTATATATCTAATTGCTTGTTGTTTTTCTTCATAGTGGATCGAAGGTTATTCCTGGACAAAAACTGTCAACCCATGAAAAGGAAACAGACAGCCAGAATTGGACCAGAGTTCCAAGTCAACAGCTCCAGAGAGAGTGGACCTGTTTTTAAATTATAAGTAATAAAAAACCTCTCCATCCACCTGGTTGCCCCTGTTCCTAAAGCCTAGGGAACAACCTGCGGAAGAGGGGGCCGGGGTAGAATGTAAGGGCTGCATTTTGGGGGAAATGGTGAAACTACAGCAAGTGTAGTCTGGAATCCTGGACAAACTCATTTTGAATCACATGGATTGAAACAAACAACCTGTCCATTTCACCGGTCCAACCCGCCACTTGGATGGTGGGCTGGTAGGTTGGTTTGGGCACAAACAGCCCTGCAGAGAGGTTTTTGCATGAAGGATGATTGTTGCTCATGGATTATCACTTAATAGCTAATAGAGCCTAAAATGAAAAAAAAAACGAGAGAAAAAGAGGCAGAAACCAGGCATGGCAGAATGCAATGATCTGGGATGGGGTGGGGGTGGGGGGGGGGGGAGGGAAAAGAAATAAGCCCTAAGAAAAACTGAATGGAAAAAAATGTATAAAATGCAAAAAGCA